>MJUU01041474.1:68096-79793 GCA_002080025.1 Modiolus philippinarum
AAACAAATCTGCTAAAAGTGGCGCACAATTAGTCCCCATAGGTATCCCTATCGTCTGCTGGAAAACTTGTCCTCCAAATTCTACAAATATTTCCTATGGATACACTATTATACGTTCAAATTTTGCCATTTTATTTTTGTTAGTTTATAGTACCCGCATCTCACACTTTTATCGTGCATTCAAACGTGTTTTTGCAATTGATTCGATGGGTGTCCTGTGGTTGCTTTTATGTTGTGTTTTCTTTTTTTAATCTTTTTTGTCGATCAAGGGTGACAGCAGTTGTAAGAATGTAAGAACACTTTGCCAGTTCATGTTTATGTTTTTTGTTGGCAATCCCGTATCAATGGGTAAAATCCAAATTATGGATGTAGCTTTGTTCGACATTTTACAATGAAATCTGCTCAAATCGGTGCTAGTGGTCGCCTTGAACTTACTTTGAGGTATGAGCAAAGCCCATTGTTGAAGGCCTTATGGTGACTTCAAGATGAAGAACAACAATTAAAGAGTTGTTCCATCGTTTGGTTTTATCGTGTATTTGTAGAGACTTTGTCTCGTGTGCATTTACTCCATATCCTTTCAATTTATATCTACAACATGCATATCTACACATATATGCACAAATTGTCTGGTGCATGAAAATTTTCTAGTATAAGAACTGCAAAAAGGGTTGCGCAGACAAATCGTTTGTTATCTATATGCAGTCGTACTTACAAACGTATCAAAGAACGGACAGTGGTAAAAAGATATGTTTATGTGTATATACTTTTTGCAGATTTGCACAAAAAATCATGCACCGTCTATGCAGACGGACGAACAAACTGATTGAAAGACCTTTTTCATCACTGGCCAAAAGAAATGAATGTCATAGATTTTGTTGTTAAAACACGCATATTAGGAAAACATGCGAAATTTGGTTCGGAGGTATCATTTTCTGAATGAGTACTTTAAAAAAAAGGGTATAAATGTAAAGCATTGATTTAATGACATACTGGAATCCGATTTAGGGTTATATACAACTATCACTGTTCTAATGTAACGACAATGTCAAATTAAGGGTGCAGTGAATGGCTTAATACTATCACATGTACAGTCAAAAGTTCGGTCACACATATTTTAGCACTCTTTATTTTTAACTTTGACTTTATTTATTGTAACTTTTAACATTACTCCCTCCCCCTTTTTTTAACAGATCATATATAGCTACATATTTTGGAGTAAAACAAAACACAGGGACTTTTCATTACAGATTAAACCTTCACGCAATATCTACGAAATAAAAAAATAACGTTTGGGTAATTCAGTATTATTGTAATTTTATTTTTATAATTATGTTTAGTTTATTTATCTTTTTCTCTTTTTCAATTGCTTATTTCGATTATAAGTATTATCATTTATTTTTGCTTTGATAGTCAAATTCGCAAAACTTGTAATTTATCTATGAACACAATTATGTATTTTTTTTAATTGAGCAATTGCAAAATCAAGTTTAGTCTTGTTAAATTGCGTACATTAACTTATTTATTTATGAATGCAATGGGCTAATCAATAGTAATACTAGAAAAATTCCGAAGGATATTATTGACTTTAAATTGTATACGAGTCTTTTTAAATTATAGACCACGTGTTGGATTGTTGACCTTAACAACCAGGTATACCTATACCTTCCGAATGAAATTAATTATTCAAACATGTCAGAAAATAACCCTATACATGTATACAACTACATCACTCAAAGTAAACACTCGAGTCAGCTGTGAATACTTGGAATAATTGCCAATCGTATAAAACTTTTTAATTAAAGGTAAGTGTTCCAATATCAAACAGGTATTAATTATTAAGTAGATAAGTAGATAAGTAAAATTGAAACCGAATTTTGTTTACGGTATCGATCTTGCACCAACCCCCTCCCCTTTAGTCATTACCTTATAGGATAGATACGATTTTGTATTTGTCTGCTCATAGGTAATAGCAGCAGTATTGTTTATCAGAAAGTGGCCTGAAAAATATCAACCAAGCAATCATTTAAAAAAAGTTACTAATAGGTTAGTGAAAATCCCCCAATACCTCATTAGGGGACGACCATTTGATTCTGAGGGGGGGGGGNAAAATTTTTCGGGCCAGAATATTTATTTTTCGCCGCTTCGCGGCGAAAATTTTCATTTTCAATAACATTATCGTATCGTACCAATGAATCTAAGATCAGATTATTTATTTTCTTGGATGTGCAGGCCAGATTATTTATTTTCAACTTTTTCAGGGACATAATATTTATTTACAAAATCTGCCAGCCCCCCCCCCTCAGAATCAAATGGTCGTCCCCTTAAGGGTACAATACCCCCAAACATGGTATATTTTTACAGTGATAAAATCACTTTTTTCTGAATTTGACTTTTTACTCAAAAGGGCAACAGTTTATATCAATAGCAAAAATTTTCTTAAAACACACACACATTCATTTTGGGATGACAACTGCAAGGAATGCTTCGGATGCCGTCTCTTGTCTATATTTTATGAGTGAGTTGGTTAGGTAGACTTGTTAAAGCCAATCCCGCTAACTGACGTGTCCCAGTATACAACACAGCGGGGCTCATTACACCACATCAACCTTATTGGTTATATATTTTTGAATGACACCTACAATGCATGCTTCAAATGATGTCTGGCCTACATTTTACGCATGAGCGACTTGGTTAGGTAGGACGTTTAAAATCCATTCCAGCTTACTAACATGTCCCACATCAGCCATATTGGTATGCATAATGTACTTAAGGATGAAAGCTGGAATGCATGCTTCAGATGCTGTCTTTGACCCATATTTTACGCATGAATGTCTCGGTTGGATAGAATGGCTGAAGTCCATTCCCGCTTACTGACATGGTGCATTTTGGGGTGACAACTTGGATGCTCGCTTCGAATGTCGTCTTTGACCTAAATTTACGCATGAACGACTTTGTTAGTTAGAATGGTTAAAGTTGCAATGCATGCATCTGATGCTGCCTGTGACCTACATTTTATGCATGGGCGTCTTGGTTAGGTAGAATTGTTTATGCTATTCCTGCTTACTGACATGTCCCACATCAACCATATTGGTAAGCATGGTGCATTTTGGAATGATAGCTGTAATGAATGCTTTGGATGCAATCTGTGACATTCATTGTACTCCAGAATAAATCTGTTTGGAAGCATTGGTCTGTCAATTCCTGTTTACTGAAATGTTAAACATGTGACAAGCCTGTGCATGTGCATCGTGGTGAGCTTAGCAGCCTGTGGCTGCTTTGGTAAACGTGACTTCATCCCCAATTAATAACATTCACCCCACTCTCCCATTAATTTGTATCAAAAATATACTCTAACACACCCTCCTGTTGATTAGAAAACCGAACCCGAAGCAATAAGTGCTACGTAAAGTAGCTTTATTCAGAACATTATTTTATGAAAGGGTTCAAAATAGCATGAAAGGGATTTATAATTAGGATGATGAAAAGATTTGGTCATTCATAAAATTTGTAACATTGAAGAAACTTCATAATATTTCATGTTAGTTTATTCATTTTATAGGTAAATCTCAGTTTACCTGTGTTGAAATTTTTAGTATTTCTCGAACTTTAATGGAGCAACCATTTGATTTTCAAGGGGGCACAGGGACTTGCTCCCGGTCTAGAAAAAAAGGTTCACTATCAAAAATGAATCTCGGAGTATTTTTTTTCTCCGAGATTCATATTTGATAGTAAACATTTTTTTCTAGACCGGGAGCAAGTCCCTGTGAGGGGGGTCTTGGAAGGAACGTCTGATCCGGTATATTATTATCTGCACTGATGAGACATAAGTTGTCGAAATGCGCATATGCAGAAAATAAACAGTAACTTCGATATTTTGATATTTATTACCACTGGGCCGATGCCTCTGCTGGTGGACTGTTAGTCCCCGAGGGTATTCACCAACCCAGTAGTCAGTACTTCAGTGCTGACCCGAAAACCGATTTTATTTAAACTTGCAATATCTAAATTTTACCAAATTTCGTTTAAAACTAAGGAGTATCTCCCTCGTGCATAGCTCTGTCCTTAGCTGAATTTTGGCTTTTCTATTTAGACCCCTTTGGTTAATTGTTCTCCATCAGATTTTACACGTTTGGGTTAATGGACTTCCAAATGTTTTGGTTTTATCTGCACTGATGAGACATAAGTTGTCGAAATGCGCATATGCAGAAAATAAATTAACAGTAACTTCGGTATTTTGATATTTATGTAATCTTTGAGTCTATTTTTTAATCCCCGGAAGCAATCCTGTCTCTTCTATTTATTCATTTTTTTTTTGTCCTTGTGTGAGATTTTGTTTCATAGATGTTATACTTTAGTCTTCTCCTGTCCTGTCCTGGAGATATAGTGTTGCAATAATAGAAAATGAAGACACTTTAATATAATTTATTTTTTTGACATATAAAAATTCATTCGCCCTTAATATTTTATTCATCAAGAAATGTATATGTGTTATATGATACACAAACTGAAAAGAATTTATAACTATCGCCCGGAGTAAGTACTATGACAATTTGCCAAATACTTCTGTTTATTCAAGCTAAACTGACCAAGGTATTAGTTATGATGTAAAATTTTGTTTTTCATATTTGTGGATAAAATGGTAAAATGTTCGCTCAAGGTATGAAACATATTTATATGATAGTTCTGAAGGCGTACATGTACAATAATTACAATATAAAAACAGAACAAAATTACAAACAAACAAGTTTTAATTTTTAGTAGAAATAGTAAAATTACATGTACCAGAAGTAAGATCGACTATGATGTTCAAATTTTACAAAGTTATTTAATGTCGAACCTTCCCTATCTGAATAAAATATAGAACATGTCACAAATGACTTGAATGAGTATAAAAGACAAGAGCAATTCAGATTGTGGCCAGCTGATGTATATTTAGGCAATACTTGAGGTGTCAACAAACTGTATCTGCTTATATAGGCAGTCGGTAAATTATCAAACTTAATAACTATTTATTGTAAAAATTATATATCTTACTTATATTTGTTTATTTCATTATGCTTTGTTAAATATATTAAGTATATGTTTGTATTGCCATAACCCAAATGGGTTCTTTGTCTGCGATTTTGAATAAATAAATTTATTAATTTTAAAAAATATTAATTGTCCATAACTTTGTTTATCATTTGTGCTATGTAATTGGCTTATTTTACGTGACATGATGTTATATAAATATGGTGTAAACTTGATGTTTTCATAAATAGTTCATGAAGTTATACATTTGGAAACGCCAGGTTTGCAATATCATTATATGCCAACACAATAAACGTTACATGCTAATTATACCCCTGCTTTGTAAAAGCGGAGGGTATATAGTGATGGTGGTGTCCGTCCGTCTGTCCGTCCGTCCGTCCGTCATTCCGTCCGTCCTTAAGACTTTTACTGTCAAAGTTTTCTCGGCTTCTACAGGTGGGAATGATTTGATATTTAGCATTAGGCTTCCAAATGATAAGTTGTACAGTGTCAGATATTTTCATGTTTGTGGCGCTACTACTTCCTGTTTGCCGATACATTAATACTTAGTTTCATATACCACTACTAATGAAAATTTTTCGTCAAAGTTTTCTCCTCTTCCAAAAGTGGAAATGATTTCATATTTGGTCTGGAGCTTCATGATAATGAGTTGTACCGTGTAAGCTATTTTCAGGTTTGTTGCGCTACTACTTCCTGTTTACCGATGCAATGGTATGTTGATGCTTAGTTATATATACCACTACTAATGAAAATTTTCGTCAAAGTTTTCTCTGCTTCTATAAGTGGAAATGATTTAATATTTATTCTCAACCTTCATAATGATGAGTTGTACCGTGTAAGCTATTTTCAAGTTTGTGGCGCTACTACTTCCTGTTTGCAGATACATTAATACTTAGTTTCATATACCACTACTAATGAAAATTTTTCGTAAAAGTTTTCTCTTCTTCCAAAAGTGGAAATGATTTTTTATTTGGTCTGGAGCTTCATGATAATGAGTTGTACCGTGTAAGCTATTTTCAGGTTTGTTGCGCTACTACTTCCTGTTTACCGATACATTGGTATGTTGATACTTAGTTATATATACCACTACTAATGAAAATTTTCGTCAAAGTTTTCTCTGCTTCTATAAGTGGAAATGGTTTAATATTTAGTCTCAGGCTTCATATAGATGAGTTGTACCGTGTAAGCTATTTTCAGGTTTGTTGCGCTATTACTTCCTGTTTACCGATACATTGATACTTAGTTATATATACCACTACTAATGAAAATTTTCGTCAAAGTTTTCTTTGCTTCTGTATGTGGAAATGATTTAATATTTATTCTCAACCTTCATAATGATGAGTTGTACCGTGTAAGCTATTTTCAAGTTTGTGGCGCTACTACTTCCTGTTTGCAGATACATTAATACTTAGTTTCATATACCACTACTAATGAAAATTTTTCGTCAAAGTTTTCTCTTCTTCCAAAAGTGGAAATGATTTCATATTTGGTCTGGAGCTTCATGATGATGAGTTGTACCGTGTAAGCTATTTTTAGGTTTGTTGCGTTACTACTTCCTGTTTACCGATACATTGGTATGTTTGATACTTAGCCTAAATTAAGTTTTTTGAATAACATTAAAAGACGCAGTTGACTTTAAAGATCAGCCTTTTATTTAAACTTCTTATTATATTGGGCATGCGGGGGTATTCATTTGTGGCCCAGTGGACCACAGTACCTCTAGTTACAACAAGAACGACGTCATGAAATTATAGAACAATAATAGCATGTCAAGTTCGGTCAATACTTGGGTAATAGACCTGATTAGTGTATATTGGCCTTGGACTGCGGCCTCGGTTAATATACTCTTGTCAGGTCTATGAAAAATATCAGGATTCAACATACACAGTAGCCCATGTATATATAGCCTTCTGGTACCGTGTTTAGTAGTTTTTCATTTTCAGACACGAAGAGGGCTGACAACAATATACATACTTTAGTGCACAAGTCTTTAATAGTCTTTATTTTGAGTCGACGCTTTTACAACTGCACATATATCCTGTATCCCTTGAGTTTTTTTTTATCTTTTTTGGGGGGAAGGGGACTTACAACCTGCTATTTTCAAATCTAATTTAAACCTCGATTTTTAATTTACAAACTACAGTAAAATTAGTATCGCTTTCTGTCGTTTGGTTTTCAAGCAATGCTTTGTAATCACCGTCTTGCATCATAACTTGTATTTCCAATTTTTCTATTTTTTTTGCATTCCAATGCTTATTTTGTCTTGCCAAATACATAGTCGGTTCCAAATTTCTAACCATTAGAATGTTTCATTTATAGTGTTTTTGGCGAGTCCTGGCAGTTGAACGGGGTTTGGGAAGTTCAGTTTCTGGTTCTATTTTATTGAAAATGTCGATTTGATTAGCCTCTCAGTATTATTTACTGTAGGAAGTTTGCCCAAATAATTTAATAACAATAACATTTCTTACTAATTTGATGTTATATGACCCAGATGTTGATGTATTAACATTATTTCTTTATATCTAAAGATCATGGTGAATTACTCTTATCCAGCCATCCAGAGAATATAACAATAATAGGATGTAGTGGACAGATACGGTGAAGGTAGGTAAAATAATATTTTAAACTGAAACGCATTTTTAAAAATTTTTTACAATTTTTTTTTCTGTATTTCCTTAAATCTCACCTTGCTATAGCCAAGTTGAGCTTTTGTCATTTTCACCGTTGTTAAATTTTCAATCCGAGGCACAAACGCGTACTCTGCCGTCGAAAAATGACTAAGTTCGACTGTTGGTATCTAGAATTATAAAATGTCATATACAAATATTCAAAAGAGTTTCAGACTTGGTGAAACATTGTGACAGGATAGAAAAAAAAGAAGGGAAACGGGGAATGTGCCATAAGATCTTCAATGAACGGTGAGGAAACCACTCACCCAACGGCAGGTCGGAGTCGACCCCTGAATAAAGAGTAATCAAGTTCAGCGAAATAAACATCATCCTAGACTCCTATAGACATAAAGTAAACTAACTAGAAAACAGACAAGACACACAAAGGCTTTATAAATTTCCTGACTTCGGACAGGCACAAACCTGCTTCGGCTGGGTTAAACTAGTTTAATTGGGCCCAAACCTTCCCCCTATAGCCAATGTGATAAATCAAAAAACAATCGTAACAACAGTAAAATTCGGTTTGCAACAGGACTGAGTCAGTTGTAAAAGATGAAACTGAAAGAACTAAATATACGGACATAAACATGAAACACAAGATACTACTAGCAGTTAACTGACATACCAGCTCGATCCAGACTCATTACCAAATGACAAATTAAGTTATGTACCCCCAGTATACAGCTTTCACCAAGATCCTTTCCTGTGAGGAGTTTAACATAATGATTTCATGCATATACCGGAATACATAACACGTGTCCATGCAATACTGATTTTTTATGAAACCCTGGTGTAATAGTTTTTCAGTTATGAAAAGATTCTGTTCATTAAAATTGGAGTTGATTAAAAAAAATGGTACCCTGTCGATAGAATATTATAAAAAGTGACTACGTTCAACTGTCACTGTAAATCTTGGTGAAAAGGAGGCGGAAATGGAAAACGATAGAAACATCCAGCTGTCGGTAAAAAAACGGCAAGAAGAGTTGCCGACACAAAATAACTGCCCTTTGTGCCGACTGAGAGACAGACGAACAGACTTTCAGACAGAGACTGACAGATAAACATGGAGGCTGAAACCTGTATACTCGTAAAACTTCGTTTTCAGTGGGTATTAATATATCATAATGACTAATTTAGCAAAAGGGAAAGGCGTTTCTCTATGTCACACAAGTCGATTTTTTGTAAATATCCATTAATTACTTCGTTAGTGTCAGCATATGATATAAACTGACATTAGCCATCCCTATCAGTTTTAGTGAAATGTGCAATCAAGACAATAATTTGAATATTTTGCAACAATTCTGTTGCAGTTTAGCAAGTTGCTAAAAATCCACCATTGATGTTTTTAACTTTGTAATTTCTCCTTTTTTTTTCTAGATTACCAAAAAATTGGCCCAAAATGGATGAGCTTGAAGATATTCCTACAGTATTCAAACCGAAACGACAGGCGTCGACAAATGTATCGGCTGGGTCTGCATCTGAAGACGGTGATTACAAAGCACTTAATGAAAAAAGAGAGGTAAGCTAGACCATCAATACCATTTTTTGTCTCGCCCGCGACAAAAAAGTCGCGGAAGCGAGACTTAGGGATATCGTTTCCAGCGGCGGCGGCGTCGGCGGCGGCGGCGTCGGCGGCGGCGTCAACAATTGCAAACTATTGTGAATTAACAAGCTAATGTTAGTTGTAGGTCCATAATATTTGATGTGCAGTTGCATTATTATGGGTACAACTCAAATCCCTACTTAGATTATGGCCCTGGCCCCTTAGTCATGCATGAACGATCACATTAAGTTTTAAGCAAGCAGTTTGTACAGCCTATAAAGGTAGTCCTAGGCACTTGATATTTATCATTCAGTTGCGTCTTGGGGAGTACATACCGATTCCATGCCCGGATTGTGGCCCTGGTCCCTTAGTCACGCATGAACGATCACATTAAGTTTTTAGCAAGCAGTGTGTACAGCCTATACCAGTAGTCCTAGGCACTTGATATTTGACATGCAGTTGTGTCTTGGGGATTACATACCGATTCCACGCCCGGATGGTGGCCCTGGCCTCTTAGTCACGCATGAACGATCACATTAAGTTTTTCGCAAGCAGTTTGTGCAGCCTATACCAGTAGTCCAAGGCACTTGATATTTGATATGCAGTTGCGTCTTGGGGAGTACATACCGATTCCACGCCCGGATGGTGACCCTGGCCCCTTAGTCACGCATGAATGATCACATTAAGTTTTCAGCAATCAGTTTGTACAGCTTATACCAGTAGTCCTAGGCACTTGATATTTGATATGCAGTTGCGTCTTGGGGAGTACATACCGACTCCACGCCCGGATGGTGGCCCTGGCTCCATGAGTCACGTATGAACGATCATTGCCCGGATGGTGGTCCTTGCCCCTTAGTCAGGCATGAACGATTTCATTAAGTTTTTAGCAAGCAGTTTGTACAACCTATACAAGTAGTCCTATGCACTTGATATTTGACATGCAGTTGCGTCCTGAGGAGTACCTACCGATTCCATTCCCGTATGGTGGCCCTGGCCCCTTAGTCACGCATGAACGATCACATTAAGTTTTTAGCAGGCAGTTTGTACAGCCTATAAAAGTAGTCTTTGGCACTTGATATTTGATATGCAGTTGCCTCTTGGGGATTACATACCGACTCCACGCCCGGATGGTGGCCCTGGCTCCATGAGTCACGTATGAACGATCACTTTAAGTTTTTAGCAAGCAGTTTGTACAGCCTATACCAGTAGTCCAAGGCACTTGATATTTGACATGCAGTTGTGTCTTGGGGAGTACATACTGATTCCATGCCCAGATGGTGACCCTGGCCCCTTAGTTACGCATGAACGATCACTTTAAGTTTCTTGCAAGCAGTTTGTACAGCCTATACCAGTAGTCCTAGGCTGCACTTTCATTGAGCAGTACATACCGATTCCATGCCTGGTGGCCCTGGCTCCTTAGTCATGCATGAGTGATTACATCATTTTTTTTCAAGGAAATTGTAAACACAATTAAAGATTATATTTTTTTCCTGCTGCAGTAAATCATTGTGCAAATTAAGGCGATGCAAGGAGCGGGCGAGACACAGTTTATTCTCAGGTACATGCGCTACCCGATTTCACCGGCTTAGAACTAAGTGTATCCCATTCAAGCACATATAGGCCATTTAGAAAAATTGATCGGAACTTGTTGCAAGGAGTATATTTTGCGTAGCGTGAAAGTTTTGCTCTCGATCTAGATGTACGTTTGGGGGCGGATGCCCAATTAATAAGGGGGTTACAACCTGTAAATTTTGTAGAGGGAAGTTTTTTGACAATATTTGCATGATTGTATGGAAAACGGAAAGTCTGCATATTATTCAAACTCAATTGTGTATTAATGCTATATATCACGGAACCAAACAATCAATAGGCTGCACGATAGTCAACTGAATAATGATCAACACACTATAGTTTCTCCAAACACCTCGACATGACACTTTCGTATACATGAACAAGTAAAACGATTCATATTGTAATAGCCTCAGGGGTAGCCTAACCTTTGGCAATTTTCAAAATTATTTAAGATTTGAAGGAAAGATATCATTTTTCTGTATTTATTAGATTCTGCTCATTATTAGTAAAAGACACTTATTGTCTTGGTTTATCGATATATTTTATAAGGATACTTTTACAGTAGCATAACTAAAAACACTTTTTTTAGTTACATTTTGTAAAGCTCATGTTGTAAAGTTGGGACAACGTACTGCGCTGTTTTCTGAGATTTCGCATTCAATTCATGTTTTCATTACTTTTAAGCGTTATGCTTACTTTACGCAGGCACAAGGCTACCCATATCTCATGTAGAATAGCCAAACATACTGTAACTGAAGAGAAATTGTCTTCATTTGACTTTTTGAACATGCTACTTTCATTTCTTTGCGTACATAGAAACACCGGAAATACATATTTTTTACTGCATTTTTGGAACATTTTTACAGAAAATGCTATAATCATG
>MJUU01041475.1:0-18349 GCA_002080025.1 Modiolus philippinarum
GGCACAAGACCCAGTCTTAACAGCTAACTATTATCGAGCATTAGACACGAAAATGTATCTATTTTTTTCATCGTTATTAACCGTAGTTAACGCGAAAATACGGTGCTGGTCAATTATTTTCAATCTAAATGTTCCGGGTCCCGACCTCATAACGTAAAGATGAAATCACTGCACGTAATGAAGAAGTGACCACACGTAAAGAAGAAATGATCACAAGTAAAGAATAACTTACTGCAAGTAAAGAAACAAAATGTATAGTGAAAGTAAAGAATAATCGACACAACGTAAAGAGGAAACGACACCACATAATTAAAAATTCACTGCACATAAAGACCAAACCACATAAAGTAAAGACTAAACCACACAACGTAAATATAAAACGACATAAAGTAAATATAAAACCACAAAAGGTAAATATAAAATGACATAAAGTAAAGACAAAATGACAGAACGTAATTACGGAATAGCATAAAGTAAATATGTAATCACAAAAAGTAAAGATGTAATGACAGAAAGTAATTACTAAACCACAGCAAGTAATAAGAAAGTGACAACATGTAAACTAATATTTACATCATAAGACAGCTGTGGCGTTCCATAATATTAAGCTATTTCATAATCATAAAAAGAAACAATTTTTTATTCAGGAAACTTCACAGTAAATATAGAATCGTGTTCTTTACATTCGCTGGGCCGTAATGCGAGGATAATATTGTGCATAGACGGGGAATACAAACTATAACAAATATATTCTGTCAGAAGTGATGTAACTTTTTAAACGATTTTGAAAGTTTTGTGTTTGCTACCACGGGATTTGTTTTCAATGCCAAGTTTACAAGGGCCTGTGGTCGATACAGTGACTACCTTGATAGAGCTCGGTTGCTTACAAATAGGCTACTTAAGCAAGGGTATGTTGCCCATAACTTGAGGTCATCACTAAAGAAGTTTTACGGTCGACATCACGATCTTGTAGACCGCTATGAGATATCTGTTTCCCAGAAGACAACAGATCTTTCCCTTTGCCACTAAAGTTTGATTTTCCTCTACCGGATTTGACTTTACTACCGGAGTTGACATGTTCAACACGGCTGGTGTCTTATAAGAAGTAGGAGATGCTTACTCTTCCGGCGCACCTGATCTCACCCATGGTTTTTATTGGGTCCATGTTGTTCATTTTTGTATATGTGCGTGTCTTCATTTTCTTTTCTGTGCCGTGCTCATGTTATGTCTTCGTTTCTTCGTTTTTCCGACGTTGCCATTGTCCTTGGATTGTTCTTTTCAGACTAAAGGTTCGGTTCTCACTTACTTTACATATCTAATAACAGTAATGTCCAGAATATTTCAATACTTAAGAATATAAAAGGACATTCTATTGCTCTTTTTTGGGTTTAGTTTGATATTAACTTGTTTCAAATCTTGTATTTTGTCATGTTATATTTACAGGCATATATTTATATATTTTGACAGGTGCTATATAACTTTGTGAAAAAGTGTTTACAAGAGGCTACCAAACGATCCCATAAAACCATAGCTTTACCAGCACTTGGTACTGGATATGTTCGGTTTCCTCCTAAGACGGCAGCATCTAAAGTTATAACAGCAATTAAAGATTTCCAAGCTAACAACCCAGCATCATGTCTAGAGAATATACACATTGTTATATTTGGTGGCACAAACGACTGGACATCCATTGAACAGGTATGATCTCTAACAGAACTATTTTGCATCTTTTTTCCTGAACATAATTAATCAATGAAGGGATATGGATATAATTAGACTTTTTCACCCCCACTCCTAATATATTAAGCATCTTACACTGAAGTTACGAGTTCAGCTGATCTTTACGTAGAAAGTTCTTTTGTTGCCCAAAAATGTTTGTAGTCTTCAAAAAAATTGTTCGCTGTTTGTAGGGGCGGATTACACTGGAGGTGTACGCGTCGTTTGCAAAAAACTGTATTTTTTATTTGCAGGTGCGGAGGGAAATACCCCTTCATTTTCATCCCAAAAAAAGCAGGAATTCTGTCTTAGACTTCTCATATACCTATAATTTAACACATCTTTACGAATTGTGAACTCTGCTCTGTAATTTCCATATCATTTCCAGGTTTTATGTCTTCTCTTACTAGAGTTTTACAATTTTTATAATCTCTTACATTTTTTGAATATAGTCTCTGACATTGTTTTAAGTTTATTACGTATATTTCTCACATCGAGATAGTTAAATTTTCACATTTTAAAGTTCGATATTTACCCGAGAACTTTAAAATGTGAAAATTTAACTATCGAGATGTGAGAAAGTATCGTAATAAACCGGAAAACAATGTTAGAGATTGTTTCTCTAATTTCTACTCAATTTATTTGAAATAAAGCGATTACCGTAGTCTCCAGTCTCAAGTATGCCGCCATTTTGTTGCTATCATCGTTGCTATGTGTATCATTGCGCCTTCATTGAAAGGGGTGTTGAATATAATATTTTGATAAAAATGTCATATTATCTCTTAGTCATAAGAAGACCAATTACATGTCTGGACCTGCGTCACCGTCACTCATGCTCAACTGAGAAAGTGTTTGTTTTTTTTTCTTCAACGTAACAGAATGTCATGATTAGGTTTGCCAATTCAAACAAGTATTCATTTACCTTATTACCAAAACATTCTTCAAAGGCAAGTTATAACTGAGATTATATTAAGTTCAACCCTATAACCAACTTAATGTACAAAGTTGAACAAAGCATAAAATGAAAATAGTCTATATCACTTCAGCAAAGGTGAAAACCATACCTGAGTTTCGAATAAACACACACTTTGAATCTTTATGAGAAAATATGTGAAAGCCATGCAAAAGTCAAGAATAGCTGCCCATGATCAGTGTGTTCAAAACTCTGCTACGTCTCTGGACAAAAACTGAGTACCATGATGAATAACTAAATACCGAAGTTACTGTGAGAATATGATGAGATAAAGTACCAAGTTCAATGATGGATAAATTTGACATTTTTTAATCAAAACTGGCCTTAAACAGAGGTTCACATTATCAATGTGTTCAAACAACAATGCAAATTTTCAGAGTTATTTATTCAGAGATGTGAATGTTTCAGATTACTCAAACCAGGCACTGTAATGTTAATATATGCTGAAAAAATGACTAAGTTCAGCAATCTATAAATTCGACAATTGTCATTCAAATTTCACCAAAAGGGGAGATGCACATTTTTAATGTGTTCAAAACAATTGTGCAAAGTTTCAAAGGCATCAGGTATAAGGTGCCAGAGTTTCAGATTACACAAACTCAGTACTGTAATGTTAAAATTTGATGAAAAAATGACTTAGTTCAACAATAGATAAATTCGACAATTTTCATTCAAATCTCAAAAAATGGGAGGTGCACATCTACAATGTGTCCAAAACAACTGTGCAAAGTTTCAAAGCATCAGTTTTAAGGTGTATGAGTTTCAGATTACACAAACTTAGTACCGTAGTGTTAAAATCTGATGAAAAAGTGACTAAGTTTAACAATGGATAAATTCAACAATTTTTATTCAAATCTCACCAAAAGGGGGATGCGCAATTTTCAATGTGTCCAAAATAACCGTGCAAAGTTTCAGAAGTATCGGGTAAAAGGTGTCTGAGTTTCAGATTACACAAACTTGGTACTTCAAAGCGTGACAGACGGACGGATGGAGTCGAGCAGCTCCTAGACCTGCGTTCGCCGTTGGTGACGCAGGTAAAAAAGCAAAAACCGTTTCGCAAGATAATGATGCAGGTGTAAATTTCATCAACATCCAATTGCACTATTTCTAGATTTTACATGATTGACCAATCGCCAGCTGAGATCAAATAATACCCATGTTGATTATCATTTCGATAACCAACTAGTCAGGATGTGTTAATATTTGCTAGAAATAAGAGAAAATCCTGTATCTGCCCCTGGTTTGTGCAATATACAAGAAAACAGACCCTTTATATTTATAATAATACCGAGAAAATATTTCAATATTTGAATTATGATGAGAGTTTGTTGGTTTTTAAAAGAGATATATCAGCTGTCCTCTTTAACATACAAAAACTTCTGTATTGTAAACAAATAAAGATATGGTATTTTTTCACATGTCCTCGATTTATGTATTTCAGGCATATCTGTCACATCTGGATAACACTGCAACCCCGAAAGGTATGTATTATGTTGGTTAAACACTACCATGATGTGTGATTAATAGTGCTACAAAAGGAGCATCAACTAATATGTATTATACAGACATTAAAGACTCCTAAATAACCCAAAAAAAGAAGAAACGCACCACCAAAGTTCATCTTTATGTATCTAAAAAATCAAAAGCAGAGATCTCTACTATACATGTTGGAGTGAAAAAGCAAAGATCTCTAATTTTGCATGTTGGAATGACCTGAAATTTTTACACACCTTTTCTCTAATCACAGAGACAAGATTTTGAAAAAAAAATTTTTTTTGAATTCTTAATTTCATTTCCCCCCAAAAAATGCAAACATGATTGAAAGAATGAATTTTCGTAAGATGTTGTAAAAAATATTGTTTGTGTAATTGTAGACAATATTTCTTCGGAACAAGCCCTTTCTTGGAAGGGCAATTCTCTGACTTTAGTTTTCAAAACACAATAATCAGAAACCGTTGCTGTCACTTTAAAATGACGAATTTTTTTAATCGACTTGCCTCCTCTCGGCATTTGGAATTAAAAAATACTAGTCCTTAAATGTACTAATATGGCTAAAATATCTTGGGAGCATTAAACAAGTGGTGCGTTTCTTATGTATGTCGCTCGCATTTCATCTGGAAATTTTCATCAAGCAGTGTTTTATCCCAATGTTTGCACTGATACTACTAAGTAGCCACATCTGAAAAAATACGCAAGTTTACAATCTCTGAATACATCTATCATGGTACATTGTTATTTTCATGTAAAGTTTTTGCCATTTCTATTTCATTTTTTGCCGTCCTTGTTGTGTATAGCGAAATTGGTAAAAAAAAAGCCAAAAATGATAAAAAGGCAAGCCAAATTTTGATCTCTAGTCATCTTGAAGTAACAACTTATTCCTCATATACCCTTGTACGGTATGCCAATGTTCTACACGAAAATCTGTATACGAAAGATGATCACAAAATTTTAGACCGCGCAATAAAATAGAATCAAAATTTTCCTTTACACAAAGAGAACGTTTTTATAGAATCTGTTAAAATTGTCGCAAATACGTTTAACTTAACCAAAGTGGCAAATTTTTGCAGGCAGAATATGACATTTATGAATTTTATACCCCTTTTAGTGGGGCAGTATATGTAGTAATCATGATGTCTGTCCGCCATAGGTGTACACGTTTTGTAACAATAACTTCTTTTAGACTCCTTAATGAAATACAATGAAATTTTCTCAAAATATTCAATGCATAATGCCATATTGCACCAATCTACGTGTATTTTAAATTTTTTCCCGAAGGTAAAACATGTAGGTACTCCAACGAAAAAATTGAATGTTCGAATTGAATAAATATAACGCTTGAAAAAAATAAGCTATCTGCTTCAATAATTAGACATTCAACATTTAATATCCAAAAAATTAAGATTAAGGATAAATTAACATCATTAAAAAATTACAATTAGCCCACTTCCGGTATTTTCAGTTCTATAAGAGCTAAGGAAAAACTGGTTCAAAAATTATTTGGAGTTACGACGCTTTGACCACTATTTAAGATTAATTACGACAAAAATTCGAGAAAACTGCAAAAACACGTAAAAGTTAAAATTGCCGTGCACCTACGTGCATCCATGAATCTATTTGATATTTTGCATTTTAAAAGTATAGGTTGTAATTTAAATACTAGTACAACACTTAACGTGCGTCTTCATGCACCATGTCATCATTGTGTATTTGTGCATTGAAAATTGATAAATCATCAAAATGTGCTTAAAAAATTCTTCGTTGGAGTACCTATGTCAAACATTCACTTGCCTTGTTAAATAGGGGCGACAACTCGTCCTAGACCGCTGATTGAACAGTGCACATTGCCATTGTGCACAAAATATTTTGAAATTTGATTTCAATTGTTTTAATAGAAAATGTGCGTATTGTTAAATGGGGGTATATTTTGTGAACAACTCCTCCTTGACTGGTGATTGAAATTCCCCGAAACTTAAATAAAGTGTTCAATGCATATTGCTATTGTGCACCAATTTATGGTAAAATTAACCATTAATACAATAAATACAAAGGACCCAGGTTAGATAATAAATAGTAAATTTTGTTATTTTGTACACGTGTTTCAAGGAGTAACCTTGAATTGAATTCCTAAAGCTATTATGTGAACTTCAATTCAATTTGGTGAATCTATGTCGTTATGATCATAATTTTTAATAAAATCCATTTTGAAAAACTTGGATATTAATAGTTGGACCAGTATCCCACGGTAACTATGTTTTTAGGGTCTGGCTTGATAAAGTGAACTTTTTTTGTCAGATTTAATGCAGTTTGTTCTGTAGGTTTCCAGTGAAGCGGAGATGCTAGACAGTTAGCTTTCATTAGTGGATATAAGAATTTCTTACACGTTTGAAAGTAACAATGTGCGGTTATAGAAAAAAAGCATGCATTGTTAATGATTTTTTGTTTTGTAATTTAGCTGCACCAACAAAGGTACAGGACATTCCAAACCGTGGTACCCGGGAATATCTTGCTTACAAATATAACGAGGAAGCACGTACTCCAATATACTGGACACATTTCAGGAGTCAGCAGACGATCAAAGAACACAACGCTACAAATAAAGGAGATCCATGCACAGAAATAGACATCGATCCTCGATCTCCGACATTTCAGTCAATTTCAGCAGCATTTACCCAGACAACTGACGGTTCCACGATAATTTCAATAAAACGTATAGAAAATATATTATTGTTTGAACATTATATGCAGGAGTGTCAGCGAACATTCCGAAAGGCTTATGTAAATGAAGTTTGTATACCTCTGAAAGACGTTCAACAATCAAAGGGGGTTGCCTGTACGATGACCCTGTTGAACAAAGATATGGTTTCCTGTTTACATGAAGAAATAAATGAATTGTACCTTTTCCATGGGACAAAAGCAGACAAAGTTGATGTTATTAAACAACAAGGTTTAGACGACAGACTGGCATCCTCTGGACTTCTAGGTACCGGTGTGTATGCTGCTGACCAAGCTAGAAAGTCTGCTGCTTATACAGGTAAGTACAAAAACACTAGGACGACAGTCTGTCATCACCTGCTGACACAACTAAAAAGTTTATATAGATGAAGCGTTAAACAGGTTGCTATCTTCTGCATATGTTAGGGGCGGGGTTTTATTCCAGAGAAGCAGCTAAAATTCCACTGCTTTTTAAGTTTGAAGGATATCTAATCTGAGATATAATGAATGATCATTTAATCTAAGCTCCTACAAACACTAAATCCTTAGCTATACAGTTTTCTACAGAAATGGCAATTTATGCCCTGTTTCCGTGGTAACCAACTTTAACATCAATTTTCTAAGACACGAATTCTTACCCCACTATGATTTTGATATATTTTAAATAACTAATCTAGCTCTATGGAATAATTGTCCTATAAAGTAGATGCAGTTGGCGCCTTTTGTAAAAATTGAAGCTAAAAAGTGATAAATTTGCATAATTTTGTCGAAAATTCGCCCTCAAAAAAGGCCAATTTCTTGAAATCTTTGTTAGCCTCGTTCTGATTTCACATTTATGCAAATTTTTTTAATTGTTTCGGAAATTATTAACCTCATACAATATTATATCTGATATGCACTGATCTTCCTTGAAATATTTGGGGTTTGAAAAGTGCCTATATTAGGGTTTTGAAATGACCAAAAATAGACGCCATCGTTACCATGGCAACGGAGGTTAATAATAATAAATAAGCATTATTTTTGTGATTCATATGTTTATATCAACCTATGAAATTGAACATCAGCTAAATCTGTGACATGCCGTTTCTCAGCCTATATCAAAATTGTTTGGTCCTTAAAGAGAATCAGTGTTTATAAAAAAAGAAGTAAGTTATAAGATAGATATGAAAAAGAAAGGAAATGGGGTAAATGTCAAGGAGACAACATCCCATATGCAGGTTAAAACGTCCCAAAACAAAGCTTATGGAAAGCTGAAGCTACCATTATATCATTGAACAAAATGTAGTATAGATAAAATACTAATACTATTTCGTTAAACGAAAAATAACTTTTTTGTCTTTTCAGTTTAGGTTCAGCTTGGACAGTTCTTTCTTGGCATCAATTGAAATGTAATTAGAAATCTTGGAAATAAATTTGATTGCCCTAGAAGATGGGTTTTATACGATGATATTATGCCTAAAAACTAGATAAATGCATTAAGAGGAAGTATCATGCACCCGAAAAACATTAATTCGATAATAAATTATCGTCGTCGCAAAGATTGGTTTATAGACCACATCACTTTTGACTCGATGAGTGTCCTGTGATCAACCATTTGAATAAGTTTTTCAAATTTATTTGGCACGCACCGGGGGGTAACCTCCTATATTTCGGTGTACGGGGATGTGCCAAAAATTCGGGTATAGTTTTTTGCGTGAAATATATTAATTTAGATGAATGTTTTGGTGTTTTGAGAAAAGTCATCTTAAAAACAATGGTACATTGTTTAAATATGGTTTCTAAATTAAGCATAGTTATATATATTTGTGGTATGTTTTAAATACATGACTATATAAATTCGGGGCATGTTTGTGAAATCAATACATTTGGCAGGTTCTGTGTTGCAAGGATGGTTAATATCGTAACATTTTGCATGCCTTATATGTTACTTTTAATTTATATAATGCTTTGCAGCAAGTGATAATTTATCAGTTACTTATCTAAATAAATTATTGTGGTTGGCGGGCATGCAATGTAACTATCATCATCTCAATAAATCATGAACAACCGATAAATCGAATTAAAGTAGCAAAGATTTTCGATTCGGTTATCAAATTAATGTGATTAGATAAACTTAATGACAATAAGATGAATTTATCGTGGAATAATGTGGTTCAGAATTACCAAGGACATTCAAAAACGTTAAGATATTAATAAAAGTTAGTGCAGTTGTCATCTTTGCAATGCAGATTCAATAAAATTATCCTAATCGTCGATCAGTTGAAATAAATGCAAACATAGGATGATCGATCGCAGAGATTAATTTATCGAATCTAGTAATGTGACAATAAACCCATCTTCGCAAAGATAATTTACATTTATCGAATCAATGTTGTTCATGAGTGCCATCCAACTCTTATATGAAATTCCGCTTTTGTCTTTGTTTGCTCTCTTCAACTGTCTCAAACGATTTGATTGGTTAATGCTTTGCTGTGAATTATGTGGTTCGGGCATGCCTTAAGGTCTACCATTTTGCTCAAAGAAATATATATGTCAAGCTTAACCATTCCGGCCATCATTTTTTATTTCATCCGACCAGCTACTGGGAAAGAAAATCCTAGAAGGATTGAATGGTCGATGAGGCACTGTATACTCGACCAGGAAGTCGACTAAAAATGATTTCTTTAAATATGATCAACAAATTTCTTATTTTTCCAATAAAATAAGGCTATTTAATAATCAATCAACGTACAATTTATAATCTTTAAAAAAAAGTTCAGATAATCCCATTGGTTCTCGTTGGTTCTCATTGGTTGTAAAGATAGGAAGAAACACAGGAAATACATGTGAAAGATCATGGAACTTATTGAACTTATTTGTATTTTGTATTTGCAGACCAGAATTCGAAACGTGAAAGGAAAATGTTTTTGATGAGAGTTTGTTTGGGTGATATCTTCATTACAACGCAGTCGACCAAGTACAAACGTCCGCCATGTAAGGATTGTTATACAGATACATGTACGTCACATCCGGATTTGTTTGATTCTGTTGTAGCAGAATTCAGATTGAGGGAATTTGTGGTTTATGACAGGACTAAATGTTACCCAGAATATCTAATCA
Source organism: Modiolus philippinarum (assembly GCA_002080025.1). Lineage (NCBI taxonomy): Eukaryota > Metazoa > Mollusca > Bivalvia > Mytilida > Modiolidae > Modiolus > Modiolus philippinarum. Next base: position 10,001 of record MJUU01041475.1, read on the forward strand.
CTTATAAATAGGGAAATAATTTATCATTAAGACATGATTATAAATTTAATTTTTGATGTCAATTTTTGTGAATATTTGTTATTTAAAGTAAGAAAATTTTATTGTGTTTATTTTTATTTTTCAAACGTATAATTCGTTGAAAATATCTACTTACCACATTTCAAACAATCTCAAAACTGAATAATAGACAAGACTGACAAGAGGCCCTCTAGATCATGTACCGCTCATCAGGATCCGATGATGTCACAATTGGACAGTTAAAATAGAAAGCTGGGTTATTTGATGTTATCTCTGGAAGTATCTTAGATTACAAGTTGACACAGTTCTCACAAAGTTTAACATCTTTGGCTAAACAACATAAAACCTGAAAGAAATTAACAAAACACGACAAGAAATTATAAAAAGAAACGCCGAATAAAAAATAATGAACATATGATAAAAAAAACATGATCAAAATCTAACCACGGAATTTATGAATAAAACAGCATGAAATTTTGACATATAGAAAGTCATGAATAAAACTAAGCATGAAATATAATAGACAAAGCACATTCCAAACAAGATATCTAAACAGATGGATGTTGGGTAAATGTCAATGAGGTAACAAAATTATAATACAAATATGAACACACGCACCTTGACATCAACACATTGTGCAAACGTACATTCAAAACTAAAAAGCTTGACATCAACAAAACATTCAAACGTAATATTCAAAATTAAAAAGCTTGACATCAACAAAATATGCAAACATAATATTCAAAACTAAAAAACCTGACATTCAAATTTTTAAAAGCTTGACAACAACAAAACATGCAAACGTAATATTAAAAACTAAAAAGCTTGACAACAACAAAACATGCAAACGTAAAAGTTAAAACTAAAAACCTTGACAACAATAAAACATGCAAATGTAATATTCAAAACTATAGAACTTGACATCAACAAAATAGCAAACGTAATATTCAAAACTAAAAGACTTGACATCAACAAAACATGCAAACGTAATATTCAAAACTAAAAGACTTGACATCAACAAAATATGCAAACGTAATATTCAAAACTAAAAAAATTGAAATCAACAAAACATGCCAACGTAATATTAAAAACTAAAAAACTGGACATCAACAAAACATGCAAACGTAATATTCAAAAACTAAAAAACTTGACATCAACAAAACATGCAATCGTATTATTCAAAACTCTAGAATTTAACATCAACAGAAATGTGTATATAACATAACATTCAAAACTGAAGAACTTTACATCAACAAATATTCAAAACTAAAAAAACTTCACATCAACAAAACATGCAAACGTAATATTCAAAACTAAAAGACTTGACATCAACAAAATATGCAAACGTAATTTTCAAAACTATAGAACTTGACGTCAACAAAACATGCAAACGTAATATTCAAAACTGAAGACCTTTACATCAACAAAACATGCAAACGTAATATTCAAACTAAAAAAGCATGACATCAACTAAATGTGCAAACGTAATATTCAAAACTATAGAACTTGACATCAACAAAACATGCAAACGTAATATTCAAAACTATAGAACTTGACATCAACAAAATATATAACATATAATATTACATTCAAAACTGAAGAGCTTTACATCACAAAACATGCAGACGTAATATTCAAACCTAAAAAAATGGACATCAACAAAACATGCAAACGTAATATTCAAAACTAAAAACATGACGTCAACAAAACACGCAAACGTAATATTCAAAATTATATAACTTGACATCACCAAAATATGAAATATATAACATTACATTCAAAACTGAAGAACTTTACATCAACAAAACATGCTAACATAATATTCAAAACTAAAGAATAGTTTTCAACAAAACATAGAAACATTACTTTCAGAATTCGGAACTTGATATCAAAAAGCTATGCAATCATAATATTCAAAACTAAATAACTTTACATCAATAAAACAATCAAACACAATATTCAACACTAAAAACTTGTCATCACCAAAACATTCATGCATAGTAATCAAAACCAAAAGAAGATATGCAAATATAATATTCAAAAATGAGGAAATTGGCATAGTCAAAACATGAAAACATAATATTCAAAACCAACCAGAGGCTCGCATGTGATCCCGTGTCGCTCACTTGGTGGCTACTTATCAAATAAGATTTTTCACAGGGTTAAACGATAAATCTGAAGTCATTTATCAGGAAGATTATTGCCGTGTTAAATTGCGTATTTAATATCAATTTGTGTTTGAAACGGTTTCCAAGAAGTAACAATTTAGAACGTCTTCCAATAGAGTTTTCCTCGGTCGGGTGCCGACCATTTTAGATTTCTAATTGGTACTAATATACAAAATTTTGTTTATGACCATCAAGTTACCATGCCCACTTAATATTAACTTGATACAAATAGCAATTTACAACATTTTGCGATATGGTCCAATGTTAATCTATGACCTGCAGTCGTAACCATCTTGGATTTTTGATGGGTACTAAAATCATACATAAGCTGACTCTTTGCTATACAAACTTAACCTCTTTCTTAATATCTCCATCAGGGGTATTAGATTTTTCTTCAAAATTTCCAGCTGGATATCTCTTGGTATGTTGAAACAATTTTGCAATTTGAAGTGGACTTCCATCTGTTATTGCAATATATTAATGAATGGACACCTTAAGTTGAGCCTGCGCACTCCGTTAGAAATCAAAGGCATCATTTTAATCATATCCACTTTTCAATCCCAAACCTAAATATAGTTTCACATATTTCACATATTTCAATTGTTTTCATTTCGAAACTGCCGTATTACATAAAATGCATAAACGACAGTTATTTACGTAATCTCAAAATTCATGTGCCATAGCTACAGGTGTGTATTCCTATTGGCTACAATTAAGTACACAACAAATTGATGCCGATGTCATACCCCCCACCCCATTCAGGACACATACATGTAACACAAGTAGATTAAAACATAAACATAACAAAACAGAAAATATTGGCGGATCCAGAGGGTGGGGCTTTCGGGGTTGGAACTTTTTTTCGGGATTTCTTCCTGGAACACTTTTGAACTCTCCTTTCCGAAGGCGAGATCCGAGTAGCGACATCTGTTTACTGACAGTAATCAAGTGATCATAACTTTTTTGCACATGTCATCAGTAATTTCTTATTGTTAGTAATACTGAAAATTCGGAAATTTCAGTAAATTTTCACACAGTATGGTAATCAAATAATCAGGAAATGTTATTATAATCAAATAATCATTGCAAAAAAAAAATACATTGTAATCAAAGAACCACCAATTAACTCCATAAAAATCAGGTTTATCAAGAAACTCACGAAAGGGCTCATTATTCATGTTCTTAAATAACCCGCATTACTATTTCGAGTATTTAGTTGAAGTGTAATATTACTCATATGAGTCGTCTTACTTAACGCAGAGACATTTATGTCTCTGCTTAACGACTCATATTTAAATCCGACATTTAGCGTGTCGGAAAACATTTATCTACATCTCGCGCACGCTTAAGATTCGGGTTTCGCAGTGCAAAATTACATCGTTTTAAAACAGAATTACATTCTTTTAAGCTAGTAGACCTTGGGTAAGAGGAGATAACTCCTATTTGTATAAAAATTACTTGTTGTGATTGGTATTAATAAAAAAAAACCAAGATTTATAATATTTTTTTCATAAATAGAAATACACTCTTTTAATAAATTACTTCATAATGTCTGCATAAAAATTCCAGGTTTTGAAAGGAATCTTAAAAGTATTAAAATAAATGAAAGTCAGATATTTGGCAAGGGAGGTAATTTTTTCAACTTGACGTTCAGTGTAGAGGAAAATTATGCCTTTTTATGCAGTTTTCCTAACATTGTGAAAAAATAGTAATGGTGGATTACATGATACCCCGCCACGTTTCACAAAATTTCGAAGTATCAAGGGGCATAACTCCAGAACCCCTTGGACCTCTGAACCCATATTCGAACTCGGCCTGTGTTTTGTGGTGAACAAGCTACATACCAAGTTTGAAGACTGTATGTTGTTCCGTTCAAAAGTTATCAGTCGGAAACCTTCGGGGGACGGACGGACGGACGGACAGACGGACGGACAGACAGACAGACAGACGGACGGACGGACACACGACTGAGGGTATCACATAATACCACGCCACTAAGTGTGGCTGGGTATAAAAATGGTACGGTGAATTTTTCTAAAAATTTGACATAAAGTCATATGTGTGGAGGATCTTTAATTCCTCAGTTTTCAATGAATATTGAATCATAGGGTTTACTTTTAGAAGGAATTGAACAAAGCTCTATTTTCAGCACTGTTTTGACGATGCATTTTTTATCAACACTTAATACGTGCTTATAATATCTATTATCTGGGATTTAGTTCTACAAGTTTCTAAGAAGCAGTTTAGCAAATTAGGACTAATTTAGACTGTTTCTTATTAATATACAGTACATTATATAAGCCTTATGGTGATTTCTTAACCAAATTTTAGACCCCTAAGACAGGGGTGTTTCTATGAACTGTATATCAAAAGTCTTACGGTGAAACTTTTCAAAATTCTTTCTTGAAGTATATTAGCACATTATTGTTTCATGCTGTGAATTTAAAGTAAATTGAATTTGTGGAAAATTTTGGGGTTATCCCAGATCTACTACCTTAAGGCGGACTCTCGACTTTTGTCTTTTCCACTTTTTTATTTTGTTTATTTATAGGACGCAATATTTTTATTTTTACTTATCACTTTTATGAAAGTTGGGTTATCTCCCTTTCAAAATTATCTGTAATCTCCATAATCTTATTTTTTATCAGGATTTCACATAATGTTGATGTTTTGTTTTGCCAGTCTTACAGAAAATTTTAAGATTTTCCCTACAAAATGTTAAAACAATATTTTTTGTTATTTTGCAAAACAATTTCATTTTACCTACAAAGTAATAGAGAGTTGAATTCAAACTGAAGTAGAGTACCTTACCATTTTTACAATCCGAACCACATTCATTCCAATAAGTTTGAAATTTACAATTAGTACAGGACTTTCAGAAATCCCACATTAGTAAATGGTAGGCTAGAACTCCAACGAGGTAACAGGCTATCGGGGATGAATATATCCCCGAGACTAACAATCCATCACCAGAGTGGTTGAATATACCCCCGTGACTAACAATCCATCACCAAAGACATCCACCCAGTGTAACTAAATTGCAAGATTCTAAACAATTTATAGTTTTTTTTCTCGGATTTGTACCGAGGTACTATACTACTGAGTCAGTGGGTGGATACCGTCGGAACTAAAGGTCTACCGGCATAGGCATCGACCCAGTGTTAATAGATAACTTAAGGTGTTCCGCCATTTTTGTCCAATACTTGTTCGTTTAAGTTTCATTCATAAAGAAATTAAACAAAATATTTATTACAAATGTAAATAGAGTCCTAAACAAATTGAAATATTTTTTCCATATCACTTTTACAACATTTTCATTTCAAAACAGTGCAATAAAACACTCATGCCTTAAATCCGTTGCTGGTTTTACAGAACACAGAAATTATGTAAGGGAGATAATTTGATAAAATTATTTCACATAAATATCACTAGAGAAATTGACATTTCGCAATTTATCTCTCTTTTTTCCACGGTGACCCCTTATTTTTATTTTTTTATGCTAACTATATAATTATCTCAAAACACATGCAAAGTATGAACAAAATCTATAATAGATTTTTCAAGCTGCCATCTCATGTAAACATTTTCACTATCACTTCTTTGTAAAATCCTTAAATTTTCAATTTCAGTTTTTGCGCTTAAATACATGGTGACCCCCTAATTTTATTTTTTATTTGCAACAATAATGCAATGAAGTCTCTACACAGAAAATTCACAAAATTCTGTAATAGGAAAATAATACCCTGCAGACACCTTAAATAACGAAACAGCAGTAAAACTGAGTTTCTGCATGAGGATGGACGTTTCGACAAATGCTGATAAGAGTCTATTCATGTCCTTTTTAAACATTAAAACACAGTGACAACAGCAAGTTCTGTGTCCACACTTGTAGTTTTTCTAATAAAACATAAAATATAATTTAAGGGAAAGGGCAATAACTCCAATGGAATACTGATAAACGAAATTGTCAGTCAACGTCACATTATTGAATCTATTGTTAATGACCTTGATGAAATGAATGTGCCAACACAAGCTCATTTTAACAATGTTGGTTTATCAAACATATTTGTAAATGCAGCTAAAAAGTCGTTTGGTCAAAAAAGATGTTTTAAAAAAGAAAAAAAGTTTGACCCATGGTACAATAGTAAATGTGGTGAAAAACGAAAAGCGTTCCATAGAGTAAAGCGTAAATATAGTTGGGTAAAAAATACTCAAAATAAAGCTGACTTGAAACAAGCCAGTAAATCCTTCTAATGTGTGTTAAATAAGAGTTTCGCTGAGTATTCAGTTCGTATGGAAAGAGAACTCAGTAATACATCGAAACTTAATCCTAAAAAATTGTGGAAAATTTTAAATAGTCTTAATCGCAATGATAATAATAATAAAACAGGTGTAAAACTGCAAGATCTGTTTGAATATTTTAAAAATCTGAATCAAAATGATAATCCAAACGATGGTGATGATTTTGATCCAGATTTTGAACTTGATTTGGAACAAAATCGTGATTTAAATAATATATTGAACAGACCCATAAACCAAGAAGAAGTTATTCGTGCCATAAGGAACTTAAAAAGCTCAAAAGCTCCGGGTCTGGACGGTGTTATAAACGAATACATTAAATCCACATATGATTTAATGGTTTCCAGTAATTATGTTAAACTTTTTAACTTGATCTTCGATCATGGTGTGATACCTGAATCATGAACCATTGGGGTTATCCAGAATATATATAAAAATAAAGGTGACCCTGCTGACCCAGATTCTTATCGAGGTATTACTTTGATATCAAATCTAGCTAAACTATTCACATCAATTATAAATTCAAGATTGACAGAGTTTGTGGATTCTACAGAACTTCTAACAAAATCACAAGCTGGTTTTCGGAAAGGTTATTCGACACAAGACAATTTATTCAGCTTATATGCATTAATACAGATTTATTTGGGAATGGGCAAAAAATTGTATTGTACTTTTATCGACTTTATAAAAAGCTTTCGATAGTGTTTGGAGGGTGGGACTGTGGAAAAAACTGTTATCATACGGAATTCAAGGGAAAATATTTAAAGTTGTTTTTAATATGTATAAAGATGTCAAGTCTTGTGTGAACCAAGAAAATGAACTTTTTTGACTTTTTTAACTGTGAACTTGGGGAACGTCAAGGGGAAAATTTATCTCCGTTCCTTTTTGCAATATTTTTAAATGACTTAGAGGATTTTTTCATTAGAAACAATGTAAATGGTCTAGAGAATATTAAGGATTTATGTGAAATTGAGATTCAATGTTATGTTCATTTATTTGTGTCATTATATGCGGACGACACTACTTTACTTGCAGAAAGTCCTGCAAAACTGCAAAATACTCTTTTGAAATTTGAAAATTATTGTAAACAATGGAGGTTACAGGTCAATCCCCCCCAAAAAAAACAAAAATTGTATTTTTTTTCTAAACGTAAAAGTGTATTGAAACATGAGTTCAAACTTTTTGGTAATAAATTGAGCGAAGTTGATGAGTGTTCATATCTTGGTCTAACACTAAAAATATAATGGTTTTTTTTTTTTTGCAGCGAGGACAAATTTAACACAATGGATTGTCAAGTCTATTTTTGACAATATTGGCCTGTCTTATATTTGGAATGGTCAATATTCTTTACATAAAGAAGATATCAAGGGTATAATTAAACAAAAACTGTTAGATAGCTTTTATCAACATTGGTACAGTGACATGGGTAAATCTTCAAGAGGCGAATTTTATCTCTCTTTGAATTATGATTTTGGATTAAAAAAGTATTATTATATCGTTTTACTATCTGTAAACTAAGGTGTTCTAATATAAAATTTCCTGTCGAAACGGGAAGATGGGTGGGGGTTCCTTTGGAATTTACGATTTGTAATCTCTGTAATACAAATGAAGTTGGAAATGAATTTCATTATTTTTGTTGAAATAAAGAACCTTAGAACAAAGTTTATCCCAAATTACTACGTTCAATATCCATCTGTTTATAAAATGCAATGCAAAAATTATTTTCATTGTGCAATTTTAATGTGTTAAAAAGAGTAGCTATATTCATAAGGAATTTAGAAAAACTATTATAAAATGTATATGGATATGTTTACTGTTTTCCTCTTTTTTTATTGTATGTGTTAGAACTGATATACATGTATTC
>MJUU01041475.1:26161-39769 GCA_002080025.1 Modiolus philippinarum
ATTGACGTGTATTTTAAATGTAAGGAATATAATGTACATGGGTGTACTTAAAATGATAAACATAGACGTAAATGTCTGATTTTATCAAATCTCGGTATTTATTTATATTTTTTCGCTTAGGAACTAATTTTCTGGTTTGTCACGAAAAGTTCCTTTTAGCTAAAATTGAAAATGTATGCGTATATGGTCTACATTATACCAAAATTACGTGTTTTTTATTTATTTTTATTTATTTATTTATTTTTTTTTTTCTTTAATTACGAATATTGGTCTTGTTTTTATCAGCATCAGAATAGAGACAAACATATATTCTGATTAAAATATATTGTAATTTTTACATTATCTGCCCAAAAAATAATTTTCATGCTATATTTATCTGGATAACAGTAAATAAACACAAACAATTGACTACAATTAATGCATTATTATTATTTTTTGTATTATTACTATTAAAAAAAAACTTTATCAAAACCATTAAAGTGTTTATTATTTTAACTTTTGTCTCTAAAGTTACGTTTTGTCTGGTTGAAGTGTCCATATACATTTTTGCTTATATATCTTATCAATTGTAATTTGATTATCTGTACCTTTAACTGAAAGATACATATTGTATTTTCATGTTCATTGCTACATATCCTGTGCCACCACATTTTTTCAAATTTATCTTTTTTTTCCTCCTTTTTTTAGTCAATGATAAATGTAAACGGAAATCATCTTATTCATCGGAATTTATGAAAAAATAATAATAGAAAAAAAAATGAAATAAATAAAAAAAATATTTTTTTACTGTCCAAATATATCTTAGATATTATTCTATTCATATTTGCAATATTTTATAAATTTTGGTTATGTTTGAATTTATAAATTTTCATAATTTATTATTCATCATTTAATTTTCCTATTTTTCATAAAAAAAATAGTGTTGCTCTTTGTTGAGTATTAATTAGGAATTAATCAAAACGGTAAACTTGATTAGTGATCAGAAAGTCAAAGTAAATATTTGACGATATTACTAAAGATCAATACCCCAAGCCGACAAGATGTGTAAACTGTACTCACCCCTATCAGGGCGTGAACACTTCTCTTCCTCCCTTTATAAATCCCCATTGTTGGAGGGAAATTATCATAACTGCGATAGAATTATATCTTGCAAAACAACTTCTTACAATTCACCATGGGTATTGCTGATGCTGTACACAACAGTTTTGAGTTTGAAGATTCCGGGAATTTTACATTCCAGTGTAGTTCCAGCTTTGAAGGAGAAACATGCTCGTCACCTGATTCTGTGTTCGAATACACATTTCCAAGCGTAAGTATCTATATTTCTGCTTAAACAAAAACATCTTTATCTTATTTCTATATTTAAAAAAGGGGTTTATAAGTAACTTATTTCGTTTTATGTTATTTATACACATAATTCTATAAATTTAATATTTTTCGTTACAATTTTTGGTTTGAATTCTTTTTTATTTCAGTTTATTTTATTTTATTTATTAATCCACTCAACCCAGATACATATATATGTCTCTGCTCAAAACCTCAAAAATTTTAATATATTTGTCATGTTTTTTGTTTTGTTTGTTTGTTTGTTTGTTTGTTATTTTTTGTTTTTTTTTTGTTATTATGAAAACCTATATATCCTGCAAATTATATATATTTTCATTCCTCGTAATTTGTATGTCCAAAATATACATTTGACATAGATAACATGATATACGCTTAACCTGTACCGTCTTTAAGCAATTGTCTTCGGGTTAACAAGCTGTATGGAGAATATAAATAATGAAACCCCGTATTTCAAAAATATCAAATTCAATTAAAACATGTATTGCGTATTATCTTAAATGAATATTATTTATCTATTTTTAGTCATCCATCCACGTATGTTTTGGCTGTGGCGGTGTGATAGAAGATCAGTTTATCCTGCGTGTGAACGAACAGTCATGGCATGCCACGTGTCTCCGGTGTTCACACTGTCATACAATACTGGACAACCATACAAGCTGTTACGTCAGAGATGGAAAAATATACTGCAGGAAAGAGTAAGTACAATATTCTGTAATACTGACACAAAGCATATACGGTACTGTCATGTCTGTACATTGTTGATAGGGGTTGTAAACTAAAGAACTGTCACGTGCATGTGAACAATTACACCTCCGCAGAGTTCGTCGTGGACATCGGAAGATTTTTGTTTATGAGGCTTGTTTAGGGTATATTGGGATACGGGATATTTGCTGCTTTTGCTAATGGGATATGGGATATTTGAGACAAAAAGTACTGGGATATGGGATATTACGGGATGTTTCAATAAGTAAAGGGATATCTTCAATTTTCAAAGGGAGTATTTTAGTCCAAACTTACAGGGAAATTGGATATTGGGACCCCCCATAACAAGCCTCGTTTATACAACATGTAGTTGAAATGTAGTAAAACTGTTACAAATTGCAATTTTGACAACTCGTGTCTCGTCAGTGGATGCAAAAAAAAAGTGAAAATATGCATGTCTGGAACGAACACGCACAAAAAATAGTATTGAAAATCTTTTTCCCTGTAAAATTGATTACACTGACGACTTCAGAATATTTTATTTGTTATGTTACATGCAATCTCACTTTGAAATCTTGAATCATGAAAAAAGTATTAAATGGTACTACTGGGTCTTTGCCGTATCTGACTATCATGTACTAATGAGAATAAATTTATATATTTGAACACATATTTTTGAGATTTTTCATTTTAACATTTGTTCCTGAACAGAAATTCTAGTATATTTTTCCTTATTTCAGGGAGTATGGAGTATCATGTACCAGATGTAATTTGAACATACGTAGCGACGACTGGATCCGGAAGGCACGTGACAACTGTTACCACTTAGCCTGTTTTAGCTGTGATGTTTGTAATAGACAGCTCTCAACAGGGGAACAGTTTGCTCTTCATGAAAACAGACTTTTGTGTAAAATGCACTACCTGCAAGTTCTCCAAGGAGTCAGATTAGGAGAAGGTAAGCCATTTCATTATCAATCACCATTTCTGTGATTTTACTTGACATACTCGGTTTTTCCCTCTTAGTAAGCTCTTTAGTGACTGATGTCCCATTTTGGAACAGTTTCCTGTTTAAACTATTTATTATAATTGACCATGTATAGAGTTACAGAATACAAAAAGTAAACAAATCGAGAAGACCTGCACAGCTCAAGGCAAATATCCAAAATATCTGCGAAATATGACGCATTGTTGTTTCGAGAGATGCCAAAAGGATCGTAATATTTTTATTATTAAGACGTTTCTAAAATTTGACAGGAGCAGTTTAAGTTTTATATAAACGTATAAATGTTTTTGTACATTTATGATTTTCCAGAATAGTCTGATATAAAACTAATACATTTCAGATCGTCTGGGAAAACGCAAAGCCAAGAGGATGCGCACAGCTTTCAATGAAGAACAGATACAGATCTTCCAGTCATATTTCAACGTAGAACAGAACCCAGACCCACAAGACTTAGACACAATCGCAGAACAAACTGGAGTGAGCAGACGTGTAGCACAAGTTTGGTTTCAGAATGCACGTGCAAGATCAAAGAAAGTACAGTCAACCAACGTGTCACCTATTTCTTCAAAAGATTCCAGTAAGTTTTTTTGTCTAATTACAATCTTTAAAAATAATACTTCACTTGTAAAAGCAATATGCTTTAAACAGAAAAGCAGATTAACAAAGCAACATTGTATAATTTTAAACAAACAAAAAGATACAAATTCACCATTGGCGCGACTACGGGTGAATTTTCTAGATTTTGACCCCTCTTAGGAACATTTGTTCAGAATTGAGGTATAAAATGTCAAAAGTATAGCTTGAAACTTGACCCTTTTCTGGAACGCCATGCCTTTATTGATTCATTGTTCTATAGTCGAGGCTCCTTTTCAAAGAACCAGGGAATCAAGTAATCAAACGTTTTGCACATGTAATCAACTAACAATTACTCGAAATACTGCAATTTTATTTTTTCACAAAATATGATAATCAAATAATCAAGAAAAGGGTTTGGTAGGATAATCAAAACTCACCATAAATTACACCCCCAATAATCATGGAAAACCACAACAACTAAGGCCCTATACTTCGATGTTTTGTATTATTTTCGAGTTTCTTGAGTATTTGTTTGACTATAATACAATGTATCTTTTCTTTTTACAGGTTCATCAGAACACAGTTTTGAAGGTTCGGACGGCCTAATGTTCTCTGACTAAGGATATGTTATTCATTGTGCTGCACCATAAGTGACCAAAAGACATTTTATTTGTAGATATTACTGTTAATTTATTTGTATATAGATTTGTTATTTATGATATTATATAAAATGCATACATAATCAACTTCTCTAGTTTGTTTTCATGTTATACCAGAGACATTCAAATCATTTACAACAACTGTACATCTTATTCAGTCTAGAGTCCTCACTTGCTCCTAAAATTCAGTTCATTTTACACGTTGGAACCGATTATTGGTGTTGCTTTTATACAATTGGTATCAAAATTTGTTCACATGTCACATTAGTCCTTTGGATGGCCCACTTCAAAGTTTGTGGTTTTAATGTTCCTACCTTATCTAAGATGGCCGCCAGCAGGGAACACGGTTTAACATAGGGCCATTTGACCAAAATCTTTAACTGATGTTATCTAGATAGAAACACATTCCAATTAAACACAGTCAAACAAAGAAGTTGAAGTGTGATAGTATCTATACTTATATGAAAACGAGATAGGGAAAGTGGGTTTAACCCTTTTACTACTGCCGATACCAAATCTGTCTATTCCTAGTTCATTTCAGTGTTTACGTTTGTCTTCTTTCTCTCCTTTTGTTTTTTGTTTTGGAGATCTATGTTGGGTTCTTGTCTAAATTTCAGTCATTGTGGATTTTTCTGATTTATTATCTTTCGAATTAATTTTCAGTCTCTTAAGGCTCTTATCATATGTTTGATTACTTCCCTTTTTTGACAAAAATGAGTAAAGGCGTTAAGCATCGAAACATGCCCGTCCATTTCTGAATAATACCTTCTTTGCTGCTTGTTTGCTTTCTGAGGGAGTGGACAGATGGTCGTGTTTCTTCTTCCTCTCGTTACCTCTTTCCTTTCTCCTCTTCTCTCCTTTCAAGCCTCCCTTCTCCCAGTCTCCATATCATGCCATCTCGAGATCTTACTGATCCAGAGACAAATGGAAAACACCGGCAGTAGAATACCGAAGGAACAAAGAATACAAAAATTAAAGTCCAGAGACATGGCTTAAGCAAGAAAACATGAGGTAACATCAACTAAAAACGCGAACATAACAGTCAAAACTAAATAATGCAGTGGCAGTGTAAACTCTCACAAAAACCTGAGTCACATCAATTGTTCCAAAAGATGCCCCGCGTATTTACCACACCCGTCACTCTGTCGGGGAGTCGATCCGAGAGAAAATCCAAACTGTTAATGTCTGATCCATACACACTTAAAACCTAGCTGAATATTTTCATTTTTCAACGGTGCTCTGTGAAAGGGAGAAAGTAATAAAATATGAATATATCTAAAGAGGCGGCATTGTGTCACTATATAAACTACATTATCGACAGCAAAGAATCATCTCCTAGATGTACACGCTTTACCTTGAGAGGAAAAGGAAAGTTCACAATGGGAAAATATAATCATATGTGACATCAAACATGCTTATACAACAAAAGTATGAAATATGAAACAGAATATTGAAAATATAGACTATATATTATCAAAAAGTAGACTACTTAGTATTATCTTAATTAATTAGTTACTCCGGCATGATGTTTTTTACAGCTATCTTCTCTAAAACTAGATCTTGACTATGTCTCTTCTTAATGTCCTTGACTGGGTTTGACACTAAGTTACAAAAGTATGGAATAATGGTTCAGAAGTTAATGATTCTGCATAGATTGAAGATTTTTTCTGCCATTAATGTTGGAGTGTCACAAGTATATACGTAGTGGTTCCAAAGTGTCTAAGCGTGATCCGTGACCTTTTTGGCCTGTTGATTCTCGAAAAAAAAAATAGACGTGACAGGTGGTTTTCCGTGTTTCGTTATGCTAAATCCAAAGATCGCATGAGCTTTCAACGTACCTTTAGAGAGTTAGACGCGTAATGTAGTGAAAGGGGGATCCTATAGGACCCACTATACATATCATCTTTCCACTGTGCATTTTGAGCACAACAATTTGAGTGACAAACAAAACTACATTTAAAATCTTGAAGTTGCAGATGCAGCTCTATTTTGATGGATTACATCTGAAATAAAGACCCGGTCATTCGGAAGTTGACTCATCGGGTGTGTCTGATATTTGTCTATGTCCGTTATAGTATAATTCGATCAAAAAGCTAATGGTATAAAGATGAGAACACTTCCCAGCATTAACACAGTGCGCGCATGTCCCAACAATTTGTTGATGGAATCGAGTCAGTGGGAAAAGGGAAAAACCAAATTGGTCTTGTATATACACATGTATGTAATTCGATCACAACTGCTTGAAAAAAATCAGAAAACAAAAAAAGGTGTGCGATACATTACAGGGTTATAGGGTTATTGGTTCGATAAAATGGTCGGTCATCCTCCTATCGGTTTTTTTTTTCTTCTGTCGGTATCCGATACCAAGCTATTTCATCTCTGTCGGACCAGTACCAATCCTCTAACCAAAAGGTGTGTTTTCTGTAGGGATCAAAGCCAATTTCCTTACCGGAGGTTTTTTCTGCAGGGTCAATTCTAATCTACTTTGTACACCCTTAAGTCGGGGGTGCAAAAGATAAAAGTCGCCATTATTTGGACAATGTTTTGGCCAAAACATTGCACGATTCTACGTTTATTTTTTATTTTTTTTTTGTACCAATGACACCCTTAAATTCGCGCCTGACTTCAAAGAGGATCCTGTCGGGTCCCGAGGTTTGTTTTCTCAGGTCAGGGTCAGTATACCAACCTCCTGCTCTGGAACTGAGTTTGTTGTCTGTCGAGGGCAATACCAACATCCTGTCCCGGGAGGGTTTGTTGTATGTCAGGGTAAAAACAAACCTCCTTCCTGGATTGTTTGTTTTCTGTCGGGGTCAATACAAACCTCCTGCTGGGAAGTCGGGGTCACTACCTACTTGTTTTCAAGTGGTTGCCATTTACCTTGTTTATCTGATGTAGAAGTCTTACATATGGACTATATCCTCTCTGACCATTCTTGTTGAATTGTTTCTGCTTGTCACTTATAGTAAATGAACGTCTCGCCTGAATGTGTTTTCCAGGTTCTTCCTATGGTTGTTGAGAGTTCATTTGAGTCGTTTCTATACTATCTGTGATGTCGGCGGGGCTTTGTCTATTTGTTCCCTAAAAATGAGTTGCCGCACTGGTCTGGTGATCCTCTGTAGGACTTTACATTACCCAATGCGTAGCCCCTTTCAGACAAACTACAAGCCAAGTAATGAACTTCGATTTGACAGAGATTTTAATTTGTTTAGTTTGTTTATTCCATAGTAAGTCCTAGAAATTTTCAGCACAATGTATTTCTTCCAAAAAGAGAAATGGTCCATTGTTTCACATATTTTGTGTGACCCAAAATACTTTGTTCACATCATATTTTAAAAATTATATCACCTAATTATTCCTTTTCATACCCTGGTAGTATTTATACACCGAAAGGATGAAAACAGTTGAATATTCAAAAGATTATTTTCCTTTGTGAGGTTATAATCCCCTTTTTGGACTCAGGACTTTGGCCTATATTTTGCTTATTTTGGGCGTACTTTGGACTTGACCGCTTGAGTCCATGGACACGACGGACTCAAAAGTCATAGCATTTTGGACTTGTACTTCAAATTTCCAAAAAAAAAAAATTAAAAATAAATTGGACTCTGAACTTCATCTCAAATTTTGGGTGTACTCTAGACTCAAAGGGTAGGGGATTATACCCTCCTTACACAATGTGACTCCATAGAAAATGGTGAAAACTGATGACAGTTGCATGCATACATAATGATAAAAATTGAATAAATCTTTATTCTCGCACCAGAGATGGAAACTATTGGTTATACTAACTGATGGGATTTGAAAATTTATGCGTTTTTAGCTCACCTCACGAAGTGAGGGGGGCTTATGTGGTACCCCCGGCGTCCGCGTCGGCGTCCGCATCCGGTTAGGAAGAATGGTTAAGGTCCATTCCTGCTTACTGACATGCCCCACATCAACCATATTGGTATGCCTGATGCATTTTGGGATGACCACTGGAATGCATGCTTCGGATGCTGTCTCTGACCTACATTTTACGCATGAGCAACTTGTTAGGTAGAATGGTTAAAGTCCATTCCCGCTTACTGACATGACCCGCATCAACCATACTGTTATGTATGATGCATTTTGGGATGACAACAACAATGCATGCTTCGGATGCTGTCTCTGACCTATATTTTACGCATGAGTGACTTGGTTAGGTAGAATGGTTAAAGTCCATTCCCTCTTACTAACATGGCCCACATCAACCATATTGGTATGTATTATGCATTTTGGAATGACAAAAACAATGCATGCTTAGGATGCTGTCTCTGACCTACATTTTACGCATGAGCGACTTGGTTAGGTAGAATGGTTAAAGTCTATTCCTGCTTACTGACATGGCCCACATGAACCATATTGGTATATGTGATGCCTTTTGGGATGACAACAACAATGCATGCTTTGGATACTGTCTCTGACCTACATTTTACGCATGACTGAATCTGTTATAAAGAATTATTATAGTCCATTCCTGTTTACTGACATAATGCTGTGCAACGAGGTGAGCTTAGCAGGCTGTGGCTGCTTTCTATGTTTTTTTTTGTTGGGTGCACTTGTTTGCATATTACTTTTGTCTGAAAACGTACAGTCAGGAACATCTTTTTTTCTATTTCTTTCAATCTTTTTTAGTTTAGGCCTATCAAGTTAATTTGTAGATTCACATCCACCTGTAACAAAAAATCTGGAGTGGTTGGGAGGGTTTTTATTTATTTATTATTCTTTTTTACTGATTTCCACTTAAATTGGTAGGAATTTCAAGAGAATTTCTGAATAATTGAAAAAAAATAGCTTCGAGAAATGGGGCGGTGGGATGAGAATCTTGGCCTTATTGATTTTATATATTAAAATAAAATGTTTTAAGTATGCATGGAATTAACTTAAAATATGAGCGAAACGCTGTTAATTCGAAATCTGGCATGTGTATAACTATTTTTCACACTTTAAATTTTTTAGATGAAATTTGTAAACAAATATACACGTGCCATATATGACAACCATATGTCCAAGCCACATGGATGACCCCTGGGTCGGATTGTCGGTGTGGAATTACAATCCAAAGTCTGGGTCCAATCAACCGTATCAGCGTGAACAATACTTATCAATATCCAGGTCGTGCATTGTTCATTTCGGAGTAGAACTCGGAGAGTGAATGAAATAAAAAGATGAAGATAGACACAAGAGTATTAGAAGATTCCGGGAATTTTACATTTGGTTCCGATGAAGATTCTAATTCCTTGGATCATTACCCGTTCTCCATCGCCGCACTTTTAAAGGTATTTTTTTTCTATTTTTAATTGTTATTTAAAAATCATAACTGGTATCAATGTAATTGTGTTACCATTGATCTATATTCTATCTTATTTTCACCTGGAAGTCGTAAAAATTTGCTCCTCCTGCCCTTTTTAATAATTAAAAGCATCAATACCTGCCCCAATGATGTGGTATGCCTTCCAATGCATTCTAGCGTGATTATTCTTTGACATTAGCCGAATTTCTTACTAGTGCATTGTGTTAAATCTATAATTCTTTACATTTTTCTAGTTGAAGTTGATTTGAATATGTACTATTTAGTGTTGTATATTTTGATATCTACTTTATATAAAAAAACTCAAATCCCTTTATATACTCGTTGCTTTATGTTGGGACTAATAGACATAACTAAAAAAGTGATCTAGTATTACCTTGTGTATTGGGAATGGGGGGGGGGGTAATGTATCGGGGGCGTACATTTATATAAATCCAGAGACATATACATGATAATTACATGTCTCTGATAAATCACATCTTATCTTTTTTTGATAACTGTTTCATGTGATTTTGTATTACTTTATGTTTTTCATTCACGCTGAATATTATGTACATGTGCACCAAAAAAACTTATGATGGTGTATTAAAAATTTGATTTTCATGTACCCGAAGTCTGATAATCAAATAAATTATCAATGCTATAATAAATAATGTTAATAAATTATGTCTAAACATGCGCTATTTTTATATCAAATTTAATATTTTACATATTTTATAAATTTTGGTACAAAAAACAAAGCATTTAAGAAACTAAAGGGTTCATCTCAAAATTCTCACAGTATAACTCGACACACGCACATCCCACACAGCGCATGCAAATAGAGATCCACCAGATGCAAAACAAATGCTCTGGTCTTACGTCACAAAATCTACATCAGTAAACACGCAAATCCATCAAACAGACACCCATGGGAATTTATAGGATAATATGGTGACATGCAGGGTATTTCCGATGTGTTAATTTGGATATTGATCAACTAGTAATATTCATCTATAAAAAAACGCGAAAACAATGGTAAGATATATTTAGTTTATGCATGTGCGTAGATAATATTTATACAAATATTTTTGGTATTTTTGAAATTCACTTTGCATTTTTTCTTTAATTTATCTGTATTTTATTTGATCTCATATTAAACCTTTGTCTTTAATAATCGTCAATTTTATATTGGAATCAGAAATACACAAGAAATCGATATCACACGTGTAATCTCAGAAGGCACAAATCCATCAGTATCGATTTAAGTGATGCTATACACAGCAGAATGGCTAGTTCAAGTCTGTAAATACGTCAATGTGAACTGCAACACGATAACACATTAAAATATAACAAAAATAATTGTTTTTGATATTGTCAATATAAAAATAATCTGGTAAAATATAGTTACTATATATTGGAATTTTACATTACAATAATCCAAAAGCATAATAAAAGACAATAAAATGTGCATATAAAATTCCTATATAAGTCATTACTGGTCAACAATTTTCATAAGAATGTGACAAAAAGACCCCACACGATTCTGAAAAGTAAAACTGGAATGACTAGGCAGGTGCAATCAAACATGCATCGGTGATAAAGAAATAACCCCTGATTCTGACAAAATTATCTTTTATACAGTACCAGACCACAACAGATTTTTAGTCACACTTGCATTTGAGATATTTTGATGAAATTTTCCCTTAGCAAAATAAGTGATGGAATATAGAAATGGAGCTCTAATCCACCGACCGAACCAGTCCAAGAAAGGGGATGTTTCTACAAATGTGCTGGAATACTGTTTTTGTCGTTTTGCCGCTCTACTACACGAAAATATATACATGTACAGTTTTTGCTAGAGTTTTCCGCCAATGCAATTAATATGTGTGTCGATACTGCTTTGTATTATTGTTAAGAAATTAAATTTGGTATATTTATGTGACATTAACTCACGTGCATAAACTGTAGCACTGAAATTGTTAATCATGTTAATTGTACACTGTGAAAAAAAGAAGACTTTTAAGTTCATGCATATGCAAAGTTCTAATCTAAATTGAATCCAAATGTTTTTGCGAAAACAACTATATGAGGTTTTGAAACGTATGTTGTTTTAAAATATGTGCAAAGTGCAATCCTAACAAATTACCACCTGAGTACACCCAACTTATACTTCGATCAATGCTTATTCCGTCAACCAAACGGGTGCCATAATGAACTCTCTCCTAATTTTCTGAACATTTTGTGGCTTTTCAGGAGGCTCAATAGTTCTTTGTTCTCTGTGGCCTAGCATTTTCTTGATGCTAGCGTATTATACTATTTCAATGAATTTTATTTGCAGACTGAACGGGATATATGTTATGGTTGTGGGGACCTGATCACAGACAGACACTTACTGAAAGTGAACGACAGATACTGGCATATCCACTGTCTAAGATGTTCAATTTGTCAGTCTGCACTAGACGGGGATTCATCTTGTTATGTTAAAAATGGGAGTGTATTTTGCAAGAATGAGTAAGTAAAAAATTGTAGTAGTTTCCTAATTTCATGCCAGACAAACATTGATGAACGCTTTTGTTGGTATAATTTTGCGCATGTTTATTTAATTACGACACTCAAATTATCGTATAAGGAACCATGCGCAGGTTAAATTGTACATTGTATTAAGAAAATAGTATTGCACAAATGTAATGCGCTCTTTTCTGCAAGATGCTTTGGCTCCTCCATTTCCCGTGTTATTTGTCTAACAACGAATGACATATAAAAAGGGGAAGGTTTAGTGTACACAAAATAAATTGGCTGTTAAATTTTTATCAACCGGTGACATCCATAGATCAGGGCTGTTGTATCACGCCAAGTGAGCAATCTTTCAGCTTTAGAATGGCGTTAACAATTGATACTTTGCACGAAATGAGCCCATTCTTGTAATAAACCAAGCGAGCACTCGTTGAAACGAGTTGACCGTTATGGCAAATGTAGGTTCTCGTTGATTTAGCCCGACTTGATTTGAAATATTTTTTATTCAATCATGCTTATGTTTTGCCCTGGATTCTATGTTTTTGTCAAGTCATATCCGGTCTAGAATCTTTTTGTCCTTTGATATATAAGCTTCAGATAACGTTATAACCGTTCCATAGTGACCTTCATGTTGACCTTGACGTCAAATAACTATTTTCCGACTGTGTTTTATAACACTTTTTTATACCGTAGACTTTATATACATGTGATAATGGGACATGTTGATATATCACAGTCTTGAGGTGTTTGATGTAATAAATAAAAGTGACAATAAAAGTCAGAATCGATCAAAGGAAGAGACCAGTAAGGATAATCCGTATAACATTCGACTGAATCAGGGGAACACAATCCGACACAGAACATTTTTGGCAAGCCGTCATATTCCCGACTTGGAACGGGCATTTTATAGATAAAATGGTGGGTTAAACCAGGTTTATCGATGCATCAACCTCCCGCTTATATGACGATTAACTATAGCTTCTGTGTGCACAGATTGTGTTAAATGTCAAAGCCATAATATTGTCAGGGCGCACTACACTATTTCAATACGCCAATGTTTGACAGACCTCGAAAATAGTACTATAAAAATAGCGCCTTTTCATTTGTAATGACTCCAGCCAATTGATACATGTTATAATCAGCAAGATCATAGAATATTTCTAGGTGAATAACGGAGAGCAAAGAACACTTGAAAAAAACATGATTAAGTTGCATAACAAGCTAGAACGGATCGAATGAAATACGACCAAATACCGAAAATTCTCTGTTGCGACTATGTACAAAATCAATTCAATTTTATTTTCTAATTTGACCATACAACATATGGTTTAAATGTATTTATTTTATCGTGTTGGTGATCTGTTATCGGAAAACAAGTTCCCGCACCTAGGAAAATTCATTTCTATATTATTGGAATTTTTGAAATCCCGGAATTTAACATACGAGTCAATGGGAGGCCGAATTAGTGGTGTGCCTCGGATCCTGTCAAAACATAGAAT
>MJUU01041475.1:43149-53258 GCA_002080025.1 Modiolus philippinarum
GCTGGGCTTTGATACATCGGAATGAGAGAGCGCAGGTTTAATCGCGCGAGCAGCTATATATAGCTGTTTTGAAATCCTCGATAGTATTGGATCTCACTATGTGGTCTTCTAAGTTGTTCCAGTCAATTGCTGTTCGTACTAAGAATGAATGTTTGTATTGTTCTGACTTTGTTTCGGGAACTTTCACACTTTTGCTGTTTATCCTAGATTGTCTTGCCACTATGTTTGATATAAAATTGTCAAAATTCTTCGCTTTTATTTGTCTTTTTCCTTCGTTTTTCACTATAAATTCAGAGGGGGGCATTGCTGGTATCTGTCCCTCTGCCACCTTGTAGAAAATATGAGGCGTTGGGATTTTTTCCTTTTTTTTCGAGTGTTTTTAGTTCTAGGTTGTTCAACATTCTAGATATGCATCCTTCTTCTCTTGGTGATGTGTATTATCCATGAAGTACATTATATTGTGGACAATACTGGTAATACCAGTATTGTATATTTTCACAATGCTAGTTGTACCAGGATTGTGTTGTTCACAATACTGGTATTACCGGTATTGTAAAACTTACAATACTGGAATTACAGGTATTTTATTGTGGACAAAGCATTGTGTTTTCTTAACACGTAAACTGACATGCAACACACTGATGATGGGGACAAATTTATTGAATCAGTTCGAACCCATTCAATAAATCTGTCCCCACCTTCAGCTTGTGATGTGTATACTTTTGTCAGCTTCTGTGTTTTAAAGATAACACAATGTCATCAAATGTGGAGAGGAACAGACACAATATTGTATACATTTATACACAATGTAGCATTTTGTCATCTTCTACAAAGGAGCTGTCAATTATCGATATAGGAACAAACAATGAATCAGTCACAACATAACTGCATTTGATTGGTCAAGCAGGTCAGGTAGACACATTTATTGAATCAACTTGAGTCGACCATAAGACAGACCTTGATTGATTTCGGGGGGAACGGTTGGCTACCTTCAAAATCAAGGTCACAGTGGCTAAAAATTGGCTGAACTTGAAATCAAGATGATAACTTGAGTATCTGCATCATATATTTCGCAACCACATAATTACTTTTTTGAAGGAGATGGAACCTATTGTTTTGTCTCAACCTCTGAGGTCAAGGTCATAGAAACTGAAAAAAGATGATTTCACATAAAGGTTGATTTTTTAGGTCATGACTAAGTAGATCAAAACTGATGCTTCCATTAGACATGTTAGACACATTCTTCCGTTGTAGATAAAAGGTACTTCATGGATAATTTTGAACATTAAAAAAAATTCAATGTTGCATTGATATGTTTGAATCCAAATTTCATCTAATTTTGTCTATACCACTTTTGACAAATTGACCTAAAATTAAAATAGGATTCAAGTATTTGAGTAGTGCATTGTCTTCTTTCAAAATGTTTAGGCAAAGGGCAGACATATGTTGTAGTTTGCTGAACCATCAAGGTGGACCGCATGTTTCAAATTAAGTTAACAGCTCCATGTTAAAATTTCTCTTATAGCGATACACGACTCAAAGCACCCAAGTTGTAACTGCAATTGACAGAGGAGTTTTGTCAATTGCAGTTTACTTACCTAGAATATTTTCCGCAAACCTCAAAAATATTGGTAATGAAAAATTTTTTCATACCTAAAGAAATTCTTCTCAGTTAAATCAAATTGTTCAGTAACAATAGTTTTGATGAATTTATACAAACTTGAACTATTAAAACAGAAAAGTGAAGTTAATCTATAACTTTTACAACAATTTGGATAAAATAAAAATTACTATCACATTTATTACAAAAATGACTGTGATATGATTTTTCTTTAACTATTTTATTAAAATCAACAATTTTTTCAGGACAATCACATTTTTTTTAAAATGAAATTTAAAAGTCACTTTTTTGGAAGGGAGATCACTGCAACATTACTTAGCTCCCTTTCCAAAATACTGTGTTTTGGGGATTTTTAAAAAATTTAATAAAATTGGTGAATAATCTTCACTTAATTGTGTAATTGTATATCAAATAATGTATCGGATGCATGGATATAAAATATGTGTTATGTTTTGTTTTATTTTATAAAATACATGAAATAGTGAACTATGAAATGTACTTTTCTCATAAATCATTCCAGTTATTTTAAATTCACTAGATACCTTTAATTGATTGAACTAATACAAATGGGAAGAAATCTCCTGAGGTAAGAAAATTTTTCTTTGGTTTCTATGAAGCTGATTTCTAGGTAAGTAAACTGCAAATTTCAGAAACTCTTCTGTCATTTGCAGTTAAACCTCGGGTATTATAACACGTGTATCGCTATAAATTCTTATTGAATTTGATTTTTCTGTTTGCAGAGAATTTAACAAAACAGAATGTGCCACTTGTGGTAAAACCATTCGAGGAGAGGACTGGGTTAGGAAAGCTAGAGATCTCATATACCATGTAGCTTGTTTTTACTGTGATGCTTGTGACAAACCATTATCTACCGGGGAACAGTTTGGTCTTCAGGGCAAAAGACTTTTATGTAAAAAACATTTTATTGAAACTATAGATGGAAATAGTTCTGATGGTGAGTGTTCTAGTTATTTATTACTGCTACACAAGTCTTTTACCCTTTCCTCCATTTTACGCATTGACACAAAAAGTAAATGTTCACTAATACAGGTCTTTCCATCCATTTAAACATTTGAATTGAGATGTATTACTATGACAAGCCTAACGCTGCTTTGTATATGTTGTATTTGGTTTTGGCTAATTATGTATATATAAAACATTTGATTATATCAGCAGCATAGCAAGCTCTCTTGTCTGACAGTTAATGTAGATCTTGTGTGCCAACATTAAAGCAAAATTCAGAGACCACAAAGCCAATTTAAATCAAGCATGGTCTCAATTCTTGTGGACACTTACAATGATTTGTATACCTACCACACAAAATGTCAAAATATCAGTTGCTGACAGTTTATTGTCTGCCTGTCCAAAATTTGCACTGAATGATTTTTTGTTAGTTCGCCTCAATGAAGTTGAGGGGGACTATTGGAGTACCCCCGGCGTCCTCGTCCACATCCTGATCCGTGTCCACGTTTGGATGTATATCTATGTAAGTAATCAAACTTTACATGCAAGTGCATCTTGGGTTGACTCGCAGCCTCCAAGAAAATTAGGTCTCTCTGACCTATATTTTCCGCTTGAGTAGCTTATATTCAAATTTACATCCGATTTTCTATCTTGGTAACTAAATATAGCACAATCATCTTACTATGCAGATGCAAGTATCTCTGTTGGTACTAGTAGGTCAGCATCCAGGCAAACTTAGGTCACTTTGACCTATATTTTCGGCTTGAGTGACTCGCATTCAAGTTTACGTCTGAGTTCAGATCTTAGTCACTGTACACGGTAGAATCATCTAACCTTGCACATGCAAGCATCTCTGATGGTAGGTTAGCATCCAGGCAAAATTGGGTCACTTTGACCTATATTTTTGGCTTCAGTGACTTACATTCAAGTTTATGTCCGAGTTCAGATCTTGATCACTGTACATGATAGGATCAACTTACCTTGCACATGAGTGCATTTCTCATTGTTGGTCAGCATCCAGGCCAAATGAGGTCACTTTGACAAATATTTACCGCTTGACTGACCTGCATTCAAGTTTATATCCAAGTTCAGATCTGCAGTGACTATACATGGTAGGATCATCTAACCACATATGCATGCATTTTGGATAGTAGGTCAATTTCCAGGCAAAATTGGATTGTTGTGACAATTTGCCATAACGAGGCGAACTTTGTAATCGTTGATTACCTATGTTTTATTATTTGTACAGCGCTGACAATTTTGGGTGAGAATCCAATCTTCAACTAAGTTTATGAAGCAAAGTTTTGCCACTAGACTTACTATCACGAAAAGCTAAATAAAGATTTTTTTTTGTTAAGCAAATAATCTAGACACAGTAAATTCTCACTGAAAATACTGTTGTATTTCCATATGTTGTGGAATTTTCTCCATTTAATGTTTTTTTTTTAAATTGTAGGTGCCAGTATACCAGATACAGTCAGTACAGAAACCAGTAGTAATGATGGAACAAAACCGAGAGTCAAACGGCCACGTACATGTTTTACTGAAGATCAAATCCAAATACTTCAGTCTCACTTTCAAAGGGAGATAAATCCAGATTCACAAGCCATGGAAAAAATTGCTAATAAGGCTGGAGTGCATAAAAGAGTGGCCCAAGTTTGGTTTCAGAATGCCAGAGCAAGGCAGAAAAAAGAAAAGGGAAAGAAAAAGGGCACAAAATTTAGTAAGTCATATTTTTGGAAAAAAATCAATGATTGTGCACTTCAGTATCTTGATATGGTTTGACAGAACTTAGGGAAACAAGACCTTTCGGGAATTTGAAATACTCTTTGAGAACTTTTGGGGAATTTGAAATACTTTTTAAGAACTTTTTGGGAACTTGAACTAGTTTGATAGAACTTTTAGCGAAATTGAACTATTTTATAAGAGCTCCCAGAGATCAGAACTCGAAGAGAACATTACAGAACTTGAAATGATTTTAAATGTTATAATTAATTAACCGATTTGAAGTAAATTTTTGAAATCATAGAAATTGAAAGAGCATAGAGACAAAATCCTAATAATAACAAGCAAATACAAAACAATGAACTATATAGTTGTTCTCACATCAGTCATCATCTTGATCATAAGGCCATTCAAAAAAAAATGTTTTTCTAGCTCCTCCTACATCTGCCAAAAAGTAGCAGCTTTTTGTCTTGAATTTTCAACTATGATTTTTTTAATTTATTTTATTAAAGTAACTAAAAGCTCATATTCTTACAAAAGCTTTAAGTATATGTGGAATCTTTGGAATTAGTCAGATGTTTAGAAAAATTTCACGAAGTGACATCAAAATTATTAAGGGACATGATGTCATGAAATAAAAATTAAAAAAAAAATTAAAAACTGCATGCCAGCACCAAATCTAAAATAAAAAAAGGCTTGAGAAACAAACAATTTATTTTGAATGGCCTAAGCCTAAGGTATAGTCCATTTGGTGACTATAAAAATAGGGAAAAAAATTCATTAAAAATCTAGTAATTAATATACCTAATTTTAAATTAGATCAATTTGAAGGGCCATGTCATACATATTACTGGTGAATTTTACATGTAGATCTGTCAACAAATAAAAAAGTTGTCCATTTCACTTAAGGGTAAAATGATGTCTGTTTTCTGTATAACCATATTGGGAGTGACAAAATATATTTCAACAGCCAACATGTGCTCTTTGTCTATAAACAATAAGTCAGCTGACTATTGTTACATCATGTAAAACTTTATTTACCAAATTTGGAAGCCAGGTGTCTTCAACATAATTCATTACCTGTTCAGGTAAAAATCAATACCATGATGAAAGTTGTATAAGAATGTCACTATGTATCGAAGATGTATTTTAATAGTACATGTAAACTTTAAAGGACAGTATGAAAATATACATGAAGCAAGAAAAGCATGGCCATTTGAATATAAAAGTAAATAAATACATTAATTTAAATGTTAAAAGAAAAATCCATAATACTTAAAATACAAGTTTCAAGAAAAATGTATTCATTTAATCATTATTAAATTTTATTCCTATTTGTTCTCCAAATTTTCTCTCACCAATCAAGTGAAAACAACAAGGTAGCCTTGTCATATTTAGATTCTAAGTGAATAATTGTTTTATAATTTGTTTTGAAAACAACAATCAAATGTGGATGGTGTTTATGTTTATATGCAAATGAAAAGATTCTTAATACATGTAAATAAGTCCCATGTGACAGAATTAGTATAACAATAGCCAGTTAAGGTCAGGTCAAGCTGTTTAGTTCTATGGCACACTCCCATACTTGTAGTCTTGAAAATTTACTATTGTGACCAATGGACAAAATCTTAATTGTTTGGAGGAAAATGCCACAAATATGTTGTTTAGTTATGTAATGACTACTTTATTAAGAAATGTTTCAATAAAAATGTCTTGATTTTTTCTCTGATTTTTAATTAATTATTTTCCCTATTTTTATAACCACCAAATGGACTATATATAAGTGTTCATATCAATCTGTAACTTAAGTTTGCCCAGGGGCTATCAAGGTGTATTAGACACTTAAACAATTTATAATGAAGACATGTTTAAAAAAGTGATTTCACCCAGTTGTCATATCAAAATTGTCTCCCCTTTCTGACATGGAAAAAAAATATGCAATATTCTATATGCTTAAAAAATGTTTGACAACTCAAAACAAATTAAAAAAAATGCTTAATGCACAAGATGGTTGGCAAGTTTTATATTCCCCAACTTAAAAAACCACTTTGAGTGTTTTTGGTTGATGCTCACAAAGAACTTGGATGCTTTACTAGGAAATATGAAGCTTGTCCACAAGTGTAGAAATGGTCAAGTATTCATTTATCTTTAATGTTGAACAAGGACTTTTAAAATGTCTGTATCAGATGTGTATATACATGATATATTTTACAACTTTCTAGATATATGATATTTTTCTTTGCACAATATTGTTATCCTTTAAGAATTGAATGCATTATTTTGAAGTTTCATTGGGAAATAAAAGTGTTGACCAAAGCACATTGCACTTCATGTTGAAAATGTGCCCCCGGTCAACATTTTCATAATCCCTATGAAACTTCAAAATAATGCATTCAATTCTTATAATTACATTTTAACCGAAATATAAAAAAACAAAATTTATTTACAGGAAAGTTCATCATGTACATTGGGATTCAATTACAAATTAATCCGCCACATGAACATGTGATCAAATGTGTTGCATGGGATTTGCAACTTCACATTGATAAGTCATGTGATCAGTGTACACCTATCAAATTGACGGAATTCAGATGACTATGCATGAAGCGTAATTATTTAACAATGACATGTTTCTTAGATGATGACAAAGATATCATAGAATATTCAAATTGAATATACAATGCAAAAATATAGTTTTGATATATACTGTTCGTCTGTAAATATCATTGGGATCATTCTTTTTATTTTTCAGTTCGACCACCATCACACAGTAGCTCTGACGGAAGTAATAGTGACAGCCAGCAGTCATACTCTGAGTGACAATAATAGTGCCAAAATGTTTTAATTTTTAACCATTTTACATATATTGTACATATTAACTGTCTATTTATTTGTAATTTGTCGAAATAAAGACAAGTAAAATTTTGTCATCTATTATATCAACAAATGATTGAAGCAGTCAGTATGACTTGAAGGTTCAGTTACACCAAGTAAACGGTAAACAAAACAATGTAACAACACTGTATATTATGAAGAAACTATTTCCAGAACATGAAATGCATTTCACATACATCATTCGTAGTCCCTTGGCAGATCCAGCCTCCAAAAAAAGGAGGGGGGTGGGGGTTCCCAGTGATTTTATTGTCAGTTTTTGTTTGCAAATAATTTAAAAATAAGTGTACCATCCTCCAAAGCCCTTTTCTCTTGTATCCACCAATGTAATCATCCACATGATGCAAAATACCAGGATTGTTTGTTTTCCCTCCTATCAATGACCTCATATTCACTGCATAAAATATTCATGTTTTACGTAAACAGCTTTGTATAAGTTAAGTCATAGCTGGATTTCACAGTCATCAGTCCCAACTTTGGTTTTTATATTGTCTGTGATTAATTAAGACGTGCAAACAAAAATAAGGTCATTCCAAGTGTCCAAACAATGATGCAGTTGATAAATATCATGAATTCTTTGATCCAAGTAATATTAGGTCCAATTGTGTTACCCCTAAGTACTGTCTGATCAACATAATATAATACAAATTTCTTAAATGGATATACTATCATCCTTTCAAATTTTGGTATTTAATGTTATTTCCAAATTTTATTCTGATGCCATCTCACTTTTATAATGCCAAGTTTTCTTACAATAGACTTACATTTACTCCATATCCTTTCATTCACCATTGATGAGTGCCCTGTGTTTATTATTATGTTGTAATTGTCCACTAGCTTGGGCTCAAGTGTTTTTGTCGGGCAACTGATGACAGTGATTGTAAGACCACTTTGCCAGTTTAATTTATGTTCGTTGACAATCCCTCATCCTTGGACAGTAAAAACATGGAGTTAGCATTGCTTGATATCTAGCAATGAATTCAGCTCAAACTGGTACTAGGAGATGTCCTGCACTTTCTATGAGGTATGAGCAAAGCTCATTGTTGAATCCTGGTGACTTCAAGATGAAGAACAACAAAGCGTGGTTCCATTGCTTGGTTCTACCATCTATTTGTAGAGACTTTGTCTCATGTGCTGTGCATTTACTCCATATTCTTTCATTGTATACTTAATATTATGGTCTAGTGGCCATATTTAGATTATATGATTTGATCAGTTTCTCGGTAGGATAAGTGGTCAATGTTTGATAAGTAGGTTTTGAGTAGTACGTCTGCCAAATAGTGTTTTACTTTGACCCCATTTTCATGGTTTAGTAGATATTCAAACAAATGTATGATTTGCGTTTTGTCTTTTTCTGCATTTAGGTGTACATCTCGGTAACAAGCAGGGCATCATCATCACACTTAAAATGCAGGTGCATCTTGGGCTGACAGACATCCTCTAGGAAAATTTGGTCTCTGACCTATGTTTGGTCGATCTGCCATATATGCATTGATCTTAATTTCTTGGTCTAATGACAAGTTTGATGGGTTTGTTTGCCCATAATTGAAACATAAGTGTATGTCTTGAAAAGTATAGAACTGCCTCATATTTTTAACCTCTTGACTGTCATTTCTGGCATGTTAAAATTGTGTTGTTGAAACAACTTTTTTGCCATTACCTTGTTTTCATGCTACATTAACTTTGTAAACATTGTGACGTAGTCTTGTATTCAAGTCCATTTCTGAGAAACTCGCATCTGGATCTACTATATTTTGTGTACTGGTAGATTTAGTGAGATATACCACATTCATTTGGTCTGAAACCTAGAAGTAGAGGCATCATATGAAGCCAATTAATGCCAGAATGTGGGCATATACCAGTCTGATACTGATTTCACTACAAACCATTTCTAACCTGAACAAATTGGCTCAATGTAAAAAGAATGATGAAAATGGTATTATTTTCAATAATAAAATTCCTTTATTTGATTCATTGTTTATGTATTATTTTGTAATATGTATAAACTAAACCCCAAGTGAACCTTGTACCAGGAGAGCAATCTGATCCCAAAGTAAACCAAAATCTGTGCAATCTGAATCACAAATAAACCAAATAAACCAAATACCTATTTAAACTGAACCTTGAGTAAATCTTGAGTATTTAAAGGGTAATGGTTAAAACTGATTGAAATTAGTCCAAAAACTACAAGCACCTTGCAACTTTAATAAATGTTATGTAAATAAAAGAAATGTGTCCATAGGACACGGATCCCCCGCCATACAGATATATCGGCAAACAGGAAGTAGATTAGCAATAGACTTGAAAAGGGGAGACACGTTACAACTCATCATACTAAAGACTAAATATCAAATAATTACTACATACACAAGCTGAGAAATCCTTGACAAAAATTTTCAATACATGTCTATAATGGGAAAAATCAAAGTTTTTGTCAAACAGGAAGTAGATGAGTGACAGACTTGAAAGGGGGAGACACGAGACAACTCATCATACCAAAGCCTCAGACCAAATATCAAATCATTCCTGCTTACACAAGCTGAGAAATCTTTGACGAAAATTCCGGATGTACGGATGTACAGATGGACAAGGGTAAAACTTAATGCTAACGGCGGAGGGGGGGGGGGCATAAAAAATTTAAACCTCTTTCCCAAAGGCTATTTTAGAGATCAAATACATTGTACTACAAATTAACAAATATTTTATATGGTCTTCTTGGTAATGATCATCAGAGACTGTAGTAAACTTTGGACTTCAATGTTCGAGCAATCTATCAGCATTTTTGAGACTTAAAATAACATGTGCACTCGTGGGGAGAAAGTGGCCGGTAACTAAATACACTTGTGTGGAGAAAGAAGCTGGTAAACTAAATACACTTGTGTGGAGAAAGAAGCTGGTAAACTTAATA
>MJUU01041475.1:53500-65491 GCA_002080025.1 Modiolus philippinarum
TGTGTGGAGAAAGAAGCTGGTAAACTTAATACACTTGTGCGGAGAAAGAAGCTGGTAAACTTAATACACTTGTGCGGAGAAAGTGAAATAACAATAGCTTTACAGGGGGTACTGTGGTATAAATTGGAAACTGAGTAAACCTGTATAAACAGAACCACCAGTTAACAAACAGAACCCTGAGTAAACTGAATACCTGTATAGTTTGAACACTAAGAAACCCAAATACCTGTACATGTATGAAACCCTAATAACTGTATAGACTGAACCCTGAGTAAATCAAATACCTGTATATACTGAACAATGACTAAACCAAATATCTGCATAAACTGAACCCTGGGTAAACCAAATATCTGTATATACCAAAACTAGAGGCTCAGAGACTGAGCCTGTATCGCTCACCTGACAAAACGCTTCTATGCCATGCATGACCAAAAGTTATGTTTTTTACCAGTGGGGTATAGTGTTTAGGTATGTTCTCAATTAGCACCTGTGTGTTTTGTCTGATCCTATTGAAATGAGTAATTTTTGCAAAGGACCTTCTATACATTTAGTATAATTTGCTTTAATTGTTTTGAGAGAAGATGATGAAAAGGATGGTTTTCTCATACTGGGCTCCAATGTTTAAACTATGTTCTGCACTTGAGGCAATGTTTTTTGTGGATTGAAATGAAATGTGCAATTTTTGTAAAGTACCTTCAGTCATCATTCCTTTAAAAGTAGGTTGAATTTGCTTCAGTGGTTTCAGAAGAGTAGATGAAAATGTGATTTTCCCATAGGGTCCGATGATAAACTATGTTCCATACTGGCAGCCATGTTTTCTAACGGATTGTAAAGAAATGAGCAATCCTTGTTAAGGACCTTCTATTCATCCTTCCTGTAAAGTTTTGTTGAATTTGCTTCTGTAGTTTTAAAGGAAAAGATGAAAATGAGATTTTCCCATAGGGTCCAATGTTAAACCTAAGTTCCACACTGGCGGCCATGTTTTTTATTGGATCAGAACGAAATGAGCAATCATTGTAAAGGACCTTCCATACATCATTCCTGTAAAGTTTGGTTGAATTTACTTCAGTTATTTCAGAGAAGAAGATAACTAGAGGCTCAGACACTGAGCCTGTATCTCTCACCTGATAAAATGCTGAAGCAGGGTTTTCGATGTTCTGAATGGTGGCCATGTTTTTTATGTGAATTTCCCATAGGGCCAAAATAAGCTGTTCTGTGCTGGCGGCCATGTTTTTTTATTGGATCCAAAAGAAATGAGCAATCCCTGTTAAGGACCTTAAGTACATCATTCCTGTAAAGTTTGGTTGAATTTGCTTCAGCGGAAGAAAATGTGAATTTTCCCATAGGGTCCAATGTTAAACCTAAGTTCTGCACTGGTGGCCATGTTTTTTATCGGATTGGAATGAAATGAGCAATCTTCGTAAATGACCTTCCATACATCATTCCTGTAAGGTTTGGTTGAATTTGCTTCAGTGGTTTCAGAGGAGAAGATGAAAATGTGAATTTCCCATAGGGCCAATGTTAAACTATGTTCAGTGCTGGCGGCAATGTTTTTTAACGGATCGAAAGGAAATGAGCAATCTTTGTTAAGGATCTTTAGTACATCATTCCTGTAAAGTTTGGTTGCATTTGCTTCAGTGGTTTCAGAGCAGAAGATGAAAATATGATTTTTCCCATAGGGTCCAATGTTAAATCTAAGTTCCGCGCTAGGGGCCATGTTTTTTATCGGATCAAACCAAATGAGACACCTTTGTAAAGGACCTTCCATACATCATTCCTGTAAAGTTTGGTTGAATTTGCTTCAGTGGTTTCAGAGGAGAATTAGATCAAAATGTGATTTTCCCATAGGATCCTATGTTAAACCATGTTCTGTGGTGGCAGCCATGTTTAAACCATGTTCTGTGGTGGCGGCCATGTTTTTCTTCGGATCGGAACGAAATGAGCAATCTTTGTGAGGGACCTCAAGTAAATCATTCCTGTAAAGTTTGGTTCATTGGCTTCAGCCTTTTCAGACCAGAAGATGAAAATATGATTTTTCCCATAGGGTCCCATGTTAAACCTATGTTCTGTGCTGGCAGCCATGTTTTTTATCGGATCGGAACGAAATGAGCAAACTTTGTAAATGACCTTCCATACATCATTCCTGTAAAGTTTGGTTGAATTTGCTTCAGTGGTTTCAGAGGAGTAGATGAAAATGTGATTTTCCCATAGGGTCCTATGTTAAACCATGTTCTTTGCTGGCTGCCATGTTTTTCATCAGATCGGATCGAAATGAGCAATCTTTGTTAAGGACCTTTAGAACATCATTCCTGTAAAGTCTGGTTCAATTTGCTTCAGCTTTTTCAGAGCAGAAGATAAAAATGTGATTTTTCCCATAGGGTTCAATGTTTAACCTAAGTTCCGCGCTGGCGGCCATGTTTATTATCGGATCAGAATGAAATGAGCAATCTTTGCAAAGGACCTTCCATACATCATTCCTGTAAAGTTTGGTTGAATTTGCTTCAGTGGTTTCAGAGGAGAAGATGAATATGTGAAAAGTTAACAGATGACGGACGAACGGACGGACGACGGACGCCAATTGATGGCAATAGCTCACACTGACCCTTCGGTACAGGTGAGCTAAAAAACTGACAGATCTAAATACTTGCATAAATTGAATTCTGAGTAAACTGGGTCATTTTACCCTGGATATGGTTTGTTGTCTCCTTGACATTTACCCCATTTCCTTTCTTTTTCATATATAGCCATATAAATTTACCAATCAGTAAACCAAATGCCAGCATAAACTCAACCCTGAGTAAAACAAATACCTGTATAAACTGTGTAAAAAAATCTGTATTTAACTGAACCCTGAGTAACTGAAAAACCTGCATATACTGAACCCAGAGTACCTGTATAAACTGTGTAAAAAATCTGTATTAAACTGAACCCCGAGTAACTGAAAAACCTGCATATATTGAAACCCAGAGTAAACGATATACCTGCATAAACTGAACCATAAGTAAATCAAATACTTGTATATAAAGTGAACCCTGAGTAAACCAAATTTCTGTGATAACCAAATGTACAAACCAAAGTTGATGTAAAAGAGTTATAAAATCTATATACACTAGACCTGTCTAATCTGCCACCTTTTAAAACCATACAGATCAGTTTAGGCAGGTGTCACTGTATTTTAGAACACTGGCCCTCCATCAGATTTTGTGTCTCACAGAATTCCATGTCTTTAAATTATAAAGTACATCAAGATTTTAACTTTTTATTTTTTTTAACTTCTGCATGTTGAACACAGCTTCATTAAATAATTCATAAAATGACATCAAGTTGCAAATAAATATGAAAACAAATGTATGAAAATGACAACCTTGAAATGAGAGATAGTGAAATAAATTAAATAGTGCACTATCTACTAGCTTTGAAGGTCTCCTGAGGCTAGCTAGTCTAATGAAATCTCAGAAATTAAGATGAATAAAATTTAACATAAAACAATTTTCATAGCCAAGAAATATGGCATTTAAAGCATGGTTATTTGTATAAATTTCTGCTCATCTCTTTGCTTAACTTTACAGTGATTACAAAAGTACTTATTTGTAAGGAACTGTTTTCAATATGGGAAATTAACCAAAGGAAAACTAGAAGTATTTCTACAACATTTCTATTACTGTAAACATATTTATTTCTAGGGCTGATTATAGTGCAGTTTCTGATCATCATATTCACATAATAGATTCACATAATTGATAATAGATTTGAATACATCTTTTGGACTTGGGGGAAGTAATTGATATCTTAAATTTTTCAGCCTTTAGAGCATTACCCTATATATATTTTCATTATATTGAAAATTGTCTTTAAATAAATTTGAATCTTTCTGGTATGCTTTAGAGCATTAACTTTGTGTATTTAAAAAGTAGATTAATGTATATTATTCAAGTCAATTTAGCATATCCCCTGAAACAAAACCCATCCCCCCACCCACCAATGTTAGATGTCCTCTCAAAATGGGACACTGGTTCCTTTTTTTCACAGTCAAATATAAGATGTAGTGGCTAAAATGGAAAAAAAATTGATTGCATCCGGAAAATAAATATGTTTACAGAATATTTACAACTGTTTAATTGTGATTGCATTATAGGAACATAAACCCTCAAATTTCTATTTTCGTTTTTTTTCTTTAAGGGGAGGGAGGAGTTTGCTTTACATTTAAGCATCATTTAAAGCTTTTCATTTAGCATCAGTTGGTGTAAACATTTTTAGTGTGATTTGTGATTGGGAATTCATTTTCAATACCAAGAGTTACACAATGCCTCACTTTTCTGGACTATACAACATAAAATTCTTTTATTTTGATGATATTAAGTGACTTTATGCAGTTTTTTGTACGGAAACTCTGTGGATCAGACTGCACCACCAATGGAACTGGTCAAGGCAATAATGCTTTTTCAATATTATAGACCATTCTCTTGACAAACAAAAACCAGTTATATGCTTTACAGGTTTTATTTGGAAAATAAAGAATCACAAAGGTAAGATCCAGATTGTCTTTTGTCTTAACATCAATTGAGTTCAAATTTGGGGCTAATTTCTTCCTTTGTAAATCAACTAGAAGTAATTTTGCAGGTTTTTTATAATTGGACATTTAAGAAGTTCAATACTTCTCATCCTGCTGTAAAGATGTAGTGTTCCCATTATGCAATCAAACAGATAAATCTACACAACCATATTTCACAACACTAACATACATCTTGTGTTATAAATACAACATATAAAAAATAATGAAATGACTACATCTCGAGGATTCTGAAAAGTGGCCATATTTCTAAAATTCTGAACAAAGTGGCCAATTTCTAACATTCTGAAAAAGTTAACAATATTCTAAAAATCCAAGGAAAATGACCACTTCTCAAAATTTTCAGTACAATGGCACAATTTCTAAAATTTTAGAAGTGGTTCAATTTCTTAAATTCTTGAAAATGATCAATTTCTCTCCAACACGCATTTACAAAACATTACATATAACATTTATTAATAAGTTTTGAACCTCAAAATATATCTCTTTAATAAAGAAATTTATCACAGATAAAAAAATTTACACAAAACGACGTCACAACTACAAGTTTTTTTAAGACATTATCAAAGCATTTTATGAAAATTCAAATAATTATTGAAAATTCATTTGTTTTGTGATCTTTTTACCCAATATTCAAAATTCGTTTACCCTTATTTATGACTGCTTTATATCTGATATTTAAATTTGCTTTGTCATTCAGTGTAAAATTCTTAGAACTTGTTATCTAAAACATGTAAAATTACTATGTTTGCAGTATTTAATGGTAAATAAATTAATATTCTGAAATTTTATAAATTTTCTAAAGAAAATATTTGCATTTTTGTCCAAATTATACTACTGTAAATGGGCTAACTTTTGTGAAAAATTTCAAAATTTAATAGTAAATCTTAAAGGCCAACAAAATGCAAAATAAAATCTAGCTGACAAGTTTTAGCCTCAATTTCCCAAATATTTATCACTGCAAAAAATTGCACCTTTAAAATTTATTTATTGGAATAAACGATATATCTGCTTGGAAAAACTATTTAGTACTCTTCCAAGGTAGCACTATAATTCGAACGACTTTGTCATTCAATAAACAAAACGAAAATAGACAAATAAACAAACAACAATATACATATATCAAATGAAAAATAATTATGTTAACTATAGCTACAATAAATGAACAAAATAATAATAAATAACATATGAAATAAGAATACTAAACTGCCTTAAAAAATTGTAATTCCCTCACCAAGAGAAGGATGTGACTAATATTGGATACTTGGCTTATAAGGGGAGATAACTTGCAATGTTTCTCTATTCGAGGACTCCTGACAATAAGACAGATTTTTTCTAATGGAAATACTCCTGCTTAGATAATACACTAATGTCTTCAGTCAATTAAAATAAAATCATAACATTTCCTATACCAGACATCTACTTTTTGACTAGAATAAGAGACAAATCCTTCCATTTTAAGATTTTCACTTTATAGCCAATAGTTAAGTATTCCGATTACAAGTTCTGTGCTTCTTTTTGACTAGAATAAGCAGTATACAGAGTCCTTATGACAAACATTACCAAGTTATCAGGAAAGTGAATTACTACTACCAGATACACAGTCAAAATCTGTTCTCGTGTATTTTTTCATGAGAATTTCACTGAACCAGATTTTGACTGTGTCCCTTTCTAATTTGTTTTTTAACTATTACATTATATTTGCTATTATTATATGGTTTGGTAAATATACAAAATGTCACATTGTGTATTCTTGTGAGATCAATTCAATTATAAATGGATTTCAACGATGCGTTTCACGAACTGAAACGGCACAATTTTCAAATGAACAATATAGAAAACATCTTCTATTACTAAAAGGTTTTATTTATTTGAAGACATTTTTATAATGGTATTTTCATACATCACAAAATAACATATTTACAGTTTGTAAGAAAGAAAAATTGGCCTGGAACTCTTGATATCAAAATAGTAATTTCAAATTATAAAAAGCAGAATATTTTCCAAAACATTTATATTAAGAATCTTTTTATTTCTATTTAAAGCAGACCAGTATGACTTATCAATTATTGTTCCCACTAATGTTACAAGGCCAAGCTAGACAAATCTATCAACTTTCCATCCAAACATTTCTGTAAATATGAAAATGTGAAGTTATCTCCCTTTGACTTAAACAAATAATCATAATAAGAGATTACTATAATGAACACATGCATCTATGTTCATTTTGAAAAATGAAGAAAAATATTTAGAAGACATCTCTGTATAATATTTTCAGGGGGTAACTTATACTCTTTAATCGATATCATGTTTTATTCATGTACTGGGTAAATGATTACACCTTCTTCAAACCATCACAAGTTTAAGAAATCCTTGTCAATGCCACTGCATGTATTTCAAAAGTCAGTTTCAAACCACTTTACAAGTTCACGGTGAAAATATTTTACACGGAATGGAACAAAAATTATTATTACCATCCGATGCATGAAACTTTAAAATACTGCTGTCAATGTACAAGTTTCTACAGTACGTGGTATTTTCACACGGTTTAGTAGATAAAGCAAATTTTTCTTGCAGGACTTGGCATATATGAATCACAAAACTGGCTCCTATTAGTCACCTTAAAAACTCTTACACACCAAACATAAAACTCTAAATATATACAGAGATGTCTTCTATTGGAATGTAAACAATTATATTGTACCTATTATTATTTTAATGTATCTGCCAGAAGTCTCTGTATGCTAGTTCAATATGTTACCATGGACTTATTTTGAAGTGTGTTCCAAACTGTAAATTAGCTTGCATTAGATTCTTCCCTAAAGACCCCCACCCCCCAATAAATAAGAGAGAAGTAAGAAAATTGAAGAGATAAATAAGCTCTAATTAATTTGTTTTCTAACCTCAAGACAAATGCAGCCTAAAACCGATAAATTGCATGCAAGTCTAGAAACTTTGCGTACACTTATTATTACATGACATGGACATTTTTTTCAATATAAAGTCAGACAAACTTTTGGAAACGTAACACATACAGAGACATTTATATATTCTATCTGACATGTATGAGAGGTAGTTTTTCTGTTATTGCTAATAAGTATTAATTAGAAATCTCTATCATAATTTCGTCACATATATAAATTTATGCAGTTGTGGAGTGTGTATGCCCTTAATCATTAGCATTCAAATGCCTCTTTTCAGTTGTCGTTGGTCAAAATTTTAACATTAATCATCATCAATATATTAACGTGATTCGTGAAATTACTTGAATTTTGTACCATTATTATTTGGAAAAAAAACATCGTCATTCCTCAAAAAACATTTTTGTAGAAATATCTTGCAAATTTACCTGGAAGGCATAAATATTACAGTTAACATCATTTTGTTTAATTTTTACCGTATACACCCATTCCTACCCTCATTTGAAGTTATCTAATCCTTTGGATAATTTTTTTTATAGATTAAGTTTTGAAATGCATGAACCAGAAGAGGTCTGCTGAACAAATGCATAGCACTATAGTCCTACATATTGGTAATGAGGAAGTAAAATCTCAGTGAAATTTCAAACTGTTCAGATTTATTATCCACAGTTTTTTTAAATCTTGGACCTCCATTACCGGTTCTAGAAAAAATATAAAGAGAAAGTATATAATCTAAACTATTACATACAAATTGAAAAATTAAGGTCAGAGTTCAAAGAAACCTCACATCATTCATCAACCATTTCATCATTACAACAAGCAATTTCACATGACATCGTGCTGTTTACTTTGACCTTAACATCTGACCAAGATTTTTCTACATTTAATTACGAAACATCATTTATCTCAAGATTTACACAGTTGACTCCTTCATTCCTTTGTATGATGGAATTTTTGTTTTCGGCAAGTCCCCATTTGTAAGCGGAGATGGTTTATTTTCTGCAGACAAATTTGCCTCATCTTTGTTGGATGATTTTTCAGTGTTATTTTCATCACACTTGCATTCCTCTGATGTAAAATTATCTGGATTTTTTTCTGGCGAATGCGGAGACGAAATGTTTTCTACGGTGCTGGAGTTAGAAAACGTGTAATTTTCTGATGTCTCATTTCCGTTTGTTTCAAGAATGGTGTCACTCGCAACACTGGACTCCATTGATTTACTGCTGGAGTCAAATTTTTCATAATCCCAAACTAATGAACCTACCCCACCAGAATCGGTAGAGTAGGATATATCTGAAGTGTCATCATGATTCCCTTCACTAGGGGAGGTTATCCCATTGGATTTATTTTCATTTTCAACAATCGTCACACTGATGGAGTCCCCTGACTGGGATATCGTGGTTGAAGAGTCATTTTGACTACAGTCTGTTTTTTCACTGGTAAAATAATCACTGTCCAATGAACTGGAAAGCTCTGGAGGAGGAACTGGTGAAGGCAGTGGATGTGGCCCATCAAATACATCAGCGTCATTACAGGAATGAGCCATGCGATTATTCCTCCCTGATGTTTTAGCTCTTGGACTGTTTGGTAATGAATCCGACCCTAAATGACTACGGTATGTTGGAATACTGCGACTTGGTGATGTTCGTCTTTCTTCTAATAAGTAAGAAGCTGACTTCCGCTTCCACTTTTTGTCCTGAGATTTTTCACCATTATTTGATGATAATGAACGTCTGTATCCTGGACTTCTTGAAGGTAAACTCTCACTCATTACAGGAGAGACAGTTTTTCGTCTAAATACTGGAGAGCTGGTCTCACTCGGAGGGGATGCCCCTAGTTTAAGGAGATTCTCTACAGAGCCTTCAGATGATTGGCTGATTTTCCACATAAGTTCTTCATAATCCATCGAAAGTCTTTTGTTTACTTTGGATTCTTTGTCATATCTCCTCATCAACATTTGACATTTCTCATTAATTTGTCTAAAAATAGAAAAGATAAATCAGTGTATGCTATTACAATCTTTTTCAAAAGAATTAGAA
Source organism: Modiolus philippinarum (assembly GCA_002080025.1). Lineage (NCBI taxonomy): Eukaryota > Metazoa > Mollusca > Bivalvia > Mytilida > Modiolidae > Modiolus > Modiolus philippinarum. The sequence goes on from MJUU01041475.1 coordinate 63,031, forward strand.
AGGAAAAGAAAATTAGGCTCTTGTATTTGCTTGACAAAAAAAAAATTGAAATACATTGTAACACTGTTTTGTCCTGTTATTGTCTCAGCAAGGCAATGAATTATGAATAATTCAATAATAATTATGAACTGTAAAACACCTTTATAACTTTATAACTTTTTCTCTACCAAAAGTTTGGATTTTTTATATACACTGAAGAAAAACACATTGTTGAAATGCCCATTTAAGAAACTACATATATTGCAAACCTGATATCTCTTCATCTATTGCAATTCTGTTTTTTAGGATTGTTTTTCTATTTTTAGGGTCGTTTATTTTTTTTTAAGGTTTTTTTGTCTATTTTTTATTGGGTTGTTTGTCAATTTGTTTTAAGAGTTGTTTGTCTATTTTTTAGGGTTGTTTATTTTTTGTAGGGTTTTTTTTGTCTATTTTTTATTGGGTTGTTCGTCAATTTGTTTTAAGGGTTGTTTGTCTATTTTTTAGGGTTGTTTATTTTTTTTTAGCTTTTTTTTGTCTATTTTTTATTGGGTTGTTCGTCAATTTGTTTTAAGAGTTGTTTGTCTATTTTTTAGGGTTGTACCTCTAAGCAACATTTTTAGTATATCTTATTTATTTGATGTACTGCAGAATACACTTCATTATTAGATGAATTTCAGTAAAAATGTCTATTTAACATATTATCTAATAAGTAAACTCAGCCCACAAAGATACTAACTTTTCATGGTCTGTCTTCATAGCAATTATGGCTTCTAAGTTTTCTATTTTCTGATTCAATCCTAAAATCTTATCCTTTGCAGTGTTCAGTTCTTCAACCTGTCAAAAAAAGAAGAAATTGTAATTTTAAATTATTTGTCTCCCCCTGATTTTAAAATGTTTTTTTTTTCAAACTTTGTACAGGTGTTTAGTATTTGAACCTGTACATACTTACAGATATCACAATTTGTTTTTTCTTAGCTATAATGATTGCCTTTATAGTGGGTTTATATATACATTCAATATACACAAAAATTGTTTCTTGTGCATTACTGATAAGATATTAAGTAAGACGACTGAGCTTAGACGAGCTCACAAGTACTGGTCTTTACTCTCTAAATGACCTATCAGAACCAAGTTGTTTAGAAGTGAACCACATTCTCAATAACATAGATTAGCAAAACTATGTTCAAGCTTTCAAGGTGGAACTATGTTTAAACTTCAAAAAACTGTGGACACAGGGTATGTCTCACCTTTCCCATGTATCGCCTTAATTTGCACATTGATCTTCAGCAGCAGCCATGATACCAAATGTATCACTGATCACAGTCATGATAATGCAGCTGCATACCAAAGATCAATGGGCTACTATGAGTGGTTGATGTTAAACGGACACAAGAAAAATCTTAAACATTTGATAAACAGTGCAAAATTTCAAAGTCAGTGGAGCATGACTGCGGCGGCATAGACATAAAACGCCACTGAAACTGATCTGTACTGATGCTAATGCAACTGCATACCAAATATCAATGGGCAACTATGAGTGGTTGATGGTAAACAGACACAAGAAAAAACTTAAACGTTGATAAAAAGTGTAAAATTTCGAAGTCAGTGGAGCATGACTGCGGCGACATAGACATAAAACGCCACTGAAACTGAGCTGTACTGATGCTAATGTAACTGCATACCAAATATTAATGGTCAACTATGAGTGATTGATGCTAAACAGACACAAGAAAAAAGTTAAACATTTGAAAAATAAAGGGCTACGCCGAGCGCAGCATGTCGACCCCAGAAATTTGAACAAATGTAATTTAAAAGTGAATGTTGAAACAGTTAAGTGCTTGACACAGTAACTAGATGGACACAATAAGGAGCTTGACACAGTAATTAGCTGGACATAAACTATGGAACAAAAAAATTAGCCCTTCTGATCCTTGAAAGCACGGAAACTGTAAGAGTTGTGCTTACCTCTGACAGCTTACATCAAGATGAATCAAAAGAAAATAAAGGGCTACGCCGAGCGCAGCATGATACGACCGCAGCATGTCGACCACTGAAATATAAACAAAGGTAGTTTAAAGTGAATGTGGACACAGTAAAGAGCTTGACACAATAATTAGATGGACACAAAAAGAAGCTAGACACAGTTATTAGCTAGAAACAAAATAGGGAAAAAACCCTTTTGATTACTTACTGATAAAAACCCGTAAGAGCTATGTTACATCCATAGAAATTCAAAGAAAAAATCCATCGAAATCTGATGAAAAATAAAGATATGACACATTTAGAAAAATTGCAATTTTGGCCCCTTTGACCCCTTGTAGCTTCGAAACAGTAAGAGCTACAAAAAATCTGTTGACATACTACTGAAAGCTTATATCAAGAGAAATCCAAAGAAAAAAATCCCATCGAAATCCAATGAAAAATAAAGATTTGACATATTTAAAAAAATTGCATTTTTGGCCCCTTTGACCCCTTGTAGCTC
>MJUU01041475.1:78341-96544 GCA_002080025.1 Modiolus philippinarum
AAATTGACATCATGGGGCCTCTTGTTTGCACCAAGACCAATATCGAAAATCCGAAAGCTTATTGCGCATCTGCACACTATATGCAACAATTCTACAACAAAATTAAATCCCTAAATCCAAAAATGTAGGAGGAGTTTGAGTCACAAGAAAAGTGTGACGGACGGACGGACGGACGGACAGACGGAGGGTATTACAATATCCCCGAACTTTCTTCGAAAGTGCGGGGATAATAATTTAGAAAGTTATGTGATTTTATCTTCTGAATCATCAGAACTCAGTTAGATACTTTTTATGGAATGAAAACATTTATATGATCTACATTTTGTTGTAGTGAGCCAAATTTAATAATTTTGAATGTCTATAAACTAGATAAGTAAACATGCTTGTAGTTTTGTTTATATCCTAGACTGACAGCAGTTTCTGACAAATGAGGCCACCAAAACATCGCAGAAAAGTTTATATTCTATGTGAAGTTTAATTTTCACTGAGAGATCCTTTGGTATGTTGGAATCACCTTGTTTTTCTGTTTGTCCAATCATACTGTATGTATGTCTGTCTGTCTGTCTGCCCAAATTTATTGTCAGAAAATATTTGCTTCCTCTGAACGGATTCATTTCATATGCTTTATATGCATGGGATATATGTTATAAATAAAAATAAATCTGTACAACCTGAAACCATAGTTGAAGTATTAAATGCTCAGAATTGCTAGAAAGCATTTACACAAATGCACTACTTCGATACATGTATACATTTTAGTTAATAAAGTTTGTATCTGTTGAGGGATAAATAAAAAACCAGCACACTAGGGAAAAAAAAAAAAAAAAGCACGAAACTGCTTTGAGTTGCTGTTGGTTTGATCGAATCAGTGACTGTTTTATAAAATGTGCAGACCAATACAAAGAATACAAAGAAGTACCGAGAAAGGCTTACTTCAAGTATTGATTTGAGTATACAAATACATCATGAGTCACCACAACCTTGTCAATCAAACACGCAATTTTCTATCCAAGGCTATTCCATAGCCTAGTGTATCATTTTTATTTCATAAAAACCATTATCCGATTTATATCATCCACTTATGTTTATAAAGTCCCCTCGTGTTTTCTAGTTCCATTAAGAAATGCCTCTTTGTTACCGTAAAGGGAAGTAACTCTTGATGGACATTGGTTAAGGATGTGAATACATACTGATAAGTTATGTTTCATGGCTTCAAATCTCTTTGTTATTTCTTCAAGCTTATCCCTGTGTTGTCTGTGTAATTCTGAAAAATAAAATTAACAACATTGTGAATAAATATTTGTCCAATACCACATAACTTATACAGGAACAATATATTGCTTAATCCTGTATTTTTCCAATAACAAAACTAAGCACATGTATAAAGCAAGAATATTTAACGAATAATAGTAACAGTATATTATTTGCTTATTTGAATATCTGAGGCATTGGGGGTAACTAAATATATAAAGGTAAGGTAGGCACATATGTGCAGCCCAAAAGGGTCTGTTTTTTCAGGTCTGTAATATATGATAAGGTTAATAAATATCGGACGTGTGCATATTCAATAGGTCTGAATTTCTACTTAAGACACATCACAAGGTTGCAAATTACAACATCCTTTCACAGCACAAAAATATATGAATAGGTTACAAAATTTCAGAAAATATAGGAAAGGGTTTCCAATTTCGCCAGTGAAATATATGAATAGGGTTGTTTTAAATTTTACTGTCCACACACCCGTCTAATTTTATGTTAAGTGACAACCCCAAATGATCTGATTTTGTCAATTTTAGATTGATGATCAAAAATGCAGTTCATTAGGGACGCATAGCAGTTAATGAACTGTTCATATCATTTTAACCATCAAACAGTTTAATGTTACATTTTTGTCTTGTGTATTTTTGTATTTCTAACTGGAACCAGACTAGACAGTGAGCTTTCCCTGTTTGGAATGTGTACTTATTGTATTTTGTATTTGAGAGTGATTACTTTCATGTCAAAATCAAGCTTGGCCTGATTGAGTTTAGTGATCTGCAACTAACATCAAACTTAAATAAAGGGCTACGCCGAGCGCAGCATGATACGACCGCAGCATGTCGAATACTGAAATTTGAACAAGTGTAATTCAAAATGAATGAGGACACAGTAAAGAGCTTGATACAGTAATTAAATGGACCAAATAAAGAGCTTGAATCAATTTTGCACCTGTGGCCCCTTTAGCTCGGAAACGGTAAAACCTAAGCCAAATTTGTTGACATACTACTGAAAGCTTATATCATGAAGAATCCAAAGAAAAAAAACTGATAGAAATCTGATGAATAATAAAGATTTCAAATACTTTGAAAAATTACAATTTTGGACCCTTTGACTCCTTGTAGCTCAAAAACGGTAATAGCTATGCAAAATCTACTGACACTGTACTACCGACAGCTTGCAACAAGAGAAATCCAAAGAAAAAAATCCTATTGAAATCTGATGAAAAACAAAGATTAAACATATTTCGAAAATTTGCAATTTTGGCCCTTTTGACCCCTTGTAGCTTGGAAACAATAAGAGCTACGAAAAATCCGTTGACATATAACTGAAAGCTTATATCAAGAGGAATTCAATGAAAAAAATCCCATCAAAATCTGATGAAAAATAAAAATTTTAGGTTATCTGTAAATTTAAGATTTTGGCCCCCTTTGGCCCCTCATAGCTCGGAAACGGTAAGAGCTACGCCAAATCCATTGACTTACTTCTGAAAGCTTACATCAAGAGGAATCCAAAGAAAAAAATCCCATCGAAATCCAATGAAAAATAAAAATTTTATGTAATCTGCATGTTTGCAATTTTTGCCCCTTTTGCCCTTCATAACTCGGAGAGAAAACAAATTGTCAAAAATCTGATGGTGCAGCGCCTATTAATTTTTCATAAGGAATCCCTTGCAAAAAATGGCATCAAAATCGGACTAAAAATAAAAAAATAAAATTTTTAAAATTAGCCCCTTTTGGACCCCATTTATCTCATGAACAGTACATGTGATGTGAAATCCGTTGACATATTACTGATTGGAAATTACCTCAAGACCAAGCTGAAAGAAATCCCATCAAAATCCGGTAATTAATAAAAATTCTACAGCTAAATAGGTGAAAACACCCAATTTTGCCCAATTTTGCCCTTTTTGGCCCCATTTTAAAAATGGGAGTGGCCATAATAATCAAAACCAATCCACACCTTCCTTTTGTGCCAAGGAATATTGTGTTAAAATTTCATAAGGATTGATCAACTTGAACTTGAGTTATTGGCCAAAACTTAAGGTGTCTACAGACAACGACGTCAATGACGACGACAACAACAACGACAACGACAGCGCCATACCATTATACGACCACAAAATTTTTTGCGGCCGTATAAAAACATACAAACATAGGTAATCAACAATTACAAACTTTGCCTCGTTATGACACATGGACACAGCAACCAAAATTTGGCAGGGTACTAACCTACCATCCAAGATGCATGCATACAAAAGTTTAGATGATCTTAACATGCACAGAGACTGAGATCAAACTCAGACAAAAACTGAATGCAAGTCACTCAAGTGAAAAATGTCGGTCAAAGTGACCCAATTTGCCTGGATGCTGACCTACCACCAAAGATGCATGCATATGCAAGATTACATGATCCTAGCATGTACAGTTGCTGAGATCTGGAGTCGGGCCTAAACTTGAATGTAAGTTTGATGATCGTTACTTAGATCTGAACTGGGACATAAACTTGAATGTAAGTCAATTATACAGAAAATGTAGGTCAAAGTGACCTTAATTTGCCTGGATGCTGACCTATCACCAAAGGGGCATGCACATGCAAGGTTAGATGACCCCTCCATGTACAGTATCTGCAATATGAACTCAGGCGTAAACTTGAATGTAAGTCAATCATGCAGAAATTGTAGGTAAAAGTGATCTAATTTTGCCTGGATGCTCACCTACCACCGAAGATGCATGCACATGCAAGGTTAGATGACCCGACCATATACAGTACCTGAGATATGAACTCAGACGTAAACTTGAATGTAAGTAAATCATGCGGAAAATGTAGGTCAGAGTGATCTAATTTTGCCTGGATGCTGACCTACTGACAAAGATGCATGCCCATGTAAGGTTAGATGATCCTATCATGTACAGTAACTGAGATATGAACTCAGACCTTAAATTAGATGCAAGGCTATGAAGCATAAAATATAGGTCAAAGAGACCTAATTTTCCTTGAGGCTTTGAGACAACCCAAGATGCACCTGCATAAAAAGTCTGATGACCCTTCATAGTTCCCAGGATATATACCCAAATGTGGACGCGGAAGCAGACATGGACACCCAGGGTACTCCAATAGTCCTCCTCATCTTTGTTAAGGCGAACTAAAAATATGATTTAAAAATCTTGCCAACCCCAAAATGATTATAATTTTTTCACTTGCATTTAAATAATCACCAGCATTTAATCTTTTCTCTTTCAAACACATATCAAGATATAAAATCAAAGATTTATCAAGATAATATTACATCAATATACAGCTATTAAACAGTACATTTGTCTGAGAAGTACATGTATGTCTGAGAAAGGCAATTAAATCTACAGGTGATAAAATATAACTTAGATATATTGTGTATTCAATTCATTGAAGACCGATCACCTGCAAACATTTAATATTATATAAAACTTCAATCTTTACAATTTTTAAACATCTTGAATATTTAAACATGGTGAAAACATTTTCTCATGTAATAAAACTCTTATACATAGAGGTACGTAATATTATCCCGCGGACAAAAATTTACATGTATAGAAAGTGATCAAAGAAATTCATTTGATCCAGGGAAATGTATGAAAACAACAAGTCTGGCTTCTGTTTTGATTTTCAGGTCATAAAGGCCTCTTCCCCTTCCTATTTAACTTTTTCTGCTTCATGCATAGATAAAAAACAACGTGGTTATAAATTTGGTAAATGGATAAAAAGTAGACTACAATTAATTAATTTGCAAATAATTAACATTTCACATACTATTATTTTGACAATTTCTACATCAACTATGAAAACCTTGTACAAAAAAAAAGATGTTAAATTGATAACAGAGAAAAAAAAGAGTGCCAAAAAAATTTGCATTAAACCAGCTAAGGGTTATTTGACGTCCCATACTGACCGGATACACCCCAACTTGTTAGATTTGTAACTTCAGATCTAGTAAAATTTCCAAATAATATAACTTTTATATTTTTTTTTGGACAAATAGACTTCAACTTTATAAACTTGATGTGTTGGAGCAACATGAATGCCATCCCTATTGGCAATGATCATAACAAAATTCAAATAACACAAACTGGGTAAACTAGCATACATGTATCAAATAATAAGTCTAAGTTCAGGCAGTACTTAAAAAAAGTTTGAAAAATTGTTATTTCATGATCTTTTTGAAGTCCAAAGGCTGATTACTCCTTCAAAAAAGGATAGATTTAGACACAGCTTTGTCTCAATTGCAACTTGATCATCATAGTAAAATGTATTTGGGTAGACTGAGTGTGAATCTATGCATGCCGATTACATGGCATAAAATACCCTTGGCTCTGAAGATAAATCTGCATCCAACATAGCATTTTTACTTGGCTGTTTTTAAAAATTGGTATATCCTGGTTACTGTTATATGGCAAGGAAGCATTTTTATTGTATAGAAACATAACATATCGGTAAGAAAGCAACTAAAAGTAAATGCGCAATAAATTTCCATATTTTTTTACATTAGTGAAATATGACTTAATTTTCATGACATCATTGACAATCAAAATCCTCTTGTTAACAGAAATTTTAGCTTTGCCATACAATAAAAGGGTTATTGCATGAAAATTGTGTAATATTATAACTCGTAGAATGTATATTGCACTCGCAAGTACATGCAATATAAAATTCTGCTCGGGACATATTCCTCTTTGTCATGTAATACCCTACATTATGTTTCCCACGAAAATATTGGTTTCTTAACCCTTGTTTAAATACTCAGGAAGTCCTACTATCCTATATATTTAATGGAAAGTCCCCCTCTTCTAGAATTTTCATTTCAAATCAAAATATCTGCTGACTTAGCAAATTTTTTTTGTTTTCTTTTTTTCTTTTTTTTTTGATGGGGGGGTGAGAGTTGCCCAGTTATTAAGAGACTGATATGCTGCAATGCACAGTATAAGTAGCCTTGAAGAGGATTTATTTATTATAAGAACATAAGATGCAGTTTTCCACTGAAAAATTTACAGATACATTTATTGCATTTATCAGTAATTCAGCTGTATATTTACCTTTTACAGCACCAACCACAGTAGATAAAGGTCTTTTTCCATTTATTACAGTTTTTACATCCATTTTTGTAATAAATATTTTCAATAAACCATAACTCTGAATTTAACCATAAAATAATCCGTTTTTAAAAACTGAATCATAATTTGTTTAATTCCTAAAGTTGCATTACTTTTCCATCGTCCTAAATACTTCTGTGACCAATCTTGGCACGGTATACAAATATATATTAAATGATTTTTAACGGTAAATTTTTAAATTGAAATGAAAGTCAAAAGTTGAATAACGTAATAGACATTTATATTCCCACTTTTTATTACAACACTATCAATAGCATACATAAATATTCCCAATTAAAGGAAAATTCTGCCTTGGGTAGATTGTTACTCGTTTAAATGAATTTATGTCATATTGTAAATCAATTTAAATGTCTATCTTTCAAATCTGACTTCAACACCAAATCAGTCCAATATATATATTTCAGGATCATTGCAAGTCAATAATCATAATTATTAACTGGTCCAATAATGTGGTCACTAATTACATAGTTTCCTGCGGACTCCTAACTTAACAAATTCTTACAATACACATCAATTAATCACGAATTTCAGATCCGAGTGGGCAGATGACATTCAATAGAAGTTTGTATTCAATAATAATTCATTCAGTGATTTTTATGGTCCTTAAACATATTATGCTGAGCCATATAAAAGTATGAAAAGATTGTCAAGCCTCTTATCATTCTAACGCTACCTTTGTACATAAAGTATAAAAACAGGACTAACGTTTGTTTGTCCTGATATCTGGTAAATATACATATATAAATAAGACTCCATTGTTCTTCTATATACCAGAAAATGATATTTTTGTTCAAATCACATATATAAGAGATGAAAGATTTGGTTAAAACTGTATATTTAGCAAATATGAAAATAATTCAAATTAATCCAATGACTCAAACATTCCCATTTCCTGCAAATTTCAATCTTTCCACAAGCAAATCATTTTCAGTCAATTTATTAAATATTCAGGAAAGAATTTACCATGTAAATTTCATAACATTCATTGATTTTCAATTTAGCTTCTGTATATGACAATTTTTAACAAATAAGAAAATTGTGTCTCAAAATATCTGAATCCAACATTTTGATCGATATTTATTTTAGTAGTTCACTGACATCTAAGAATTCCTCTAGTGCAAAAGTTGCAAAGAAAGCTATAGTCGAAACAAGATTCAAGGAAAATTTTAACTTTGCCTTATATTGTGTACATCATTTATATATTGAATCAATTCAGCATACAAGTGTTTAAAATATGTACCAAGTACCTGTGGGTTGCTCTTCCACATGGGATTTATAAGATCTCAGTTTGATTTTTGGATAGTTGTCAAAACTATACTAAATTAGACAAAATTTTACCTTCAAAAGCATGCTAAAAACTTTAGTGAATAATCCAGCCATTAAAAAATATGAATGTTTTATTTATCTTACAGAGGGTCAGCTGGTAGGTAATTGTTTTACATATAAAATGAGAACCACATCATTTCAAGTTTTTTCATACATTAATTATATAATGTAGGAAAATGTTTTATTCAGTAAAAACCCTAATATTTTTTCTCTTTTACAAGAACTTTAAAGTCCTGAATATCTATTTTGAGATTTGCATGTAAATAAAGAAATACTTGAAATATTAAGCAAAAAAACATGAAATCCAAAATTAAAGAATTCATTTTGTTACAACACATGGTCACAGTAAGCTTTTTTTTTCAAAAATGACAAATTATCAGAATTGCCTACAAAATTAAAAACATAGGTAATCAACAATTACAAAGTTCACCTTGTTATGGCACATGGACACAGAAACCAAATTTGGCCTGGGTGCTCATTTACCATCCCTTATGCATGTATACAAAGGCTAGATGATCTTATATTTACCATGTACAGTAACCGAGACCTGAATTCGGACATAAACAGAAAAGTGACCTAATTTTGCCAGGATGCTGACCTACCCCCAAAGATGCATGCACATGCAAGGTTAGATGATCCTACCATGTACAGTTACTCAGATCTGAACTCAGAAGTAAACTTGAATGTAAGTCACTCATGCAGAAAATGTAGGTCAAAGTGACCTAATTTTTCCTGGATGCTGACCTACCACCAAAGATGCATGCACATGCAAGGTTAGATGATCCTACCATCTACAGTTACTTAGATCTGAACTCTGACGTAAACTTGAATGAAAGTCGCTCATGCAGAAAATATAGGTCAAAGTGACCTATCTTTGCCTGGATGCTGACCTACCACCAAAGATGCATGCATATGCAAGGTTAGATGATCCTACCATGTACATTACTTAGATATCAACTCGGATGTTAACTTGAATGTAAGTGAGATCTGAACACGGACGTAAACTTAATTGTAAGTCACTCATTCGGAAATATAGGTCAAAGTGACCTAATTTTGCCTGGATGCTGACCTACCCCCAAAGTTGCATGCACATGCAAGGTTAGATGATCCTACCATGTACAATTACTGAGATATCAACTCCGACCTAAAATTAAATGAAAGCCAGTCAAGCGGAAAATATAGGTCAAAGAGACCTAATTTTCTTGGTTGCTGTGGGATAGCCCAAGATGCATCTGTACACAAAGTTTGATGACCCTACCCTTCATAGTTACCAAGATATATACCTAAATGCGGACGCGGACAAGGGCGCCGACAGTACTCAAATAGTCTTTCCTCAACTTCGTTGAGGCAAACTAAAAATCCTGCCATATAAAACAACTGATATATGGATTCAGATGTAAAATTAGAATTCAATTTATTTCTGGCAAAATGGGGATCAAAATGACATCATCGTAATGGAAGTACCATTCTTGATGTACCATGTACAATAAATGAGATATAGACTCAGACTTTCACTTGAATGTAAGTAGATCAAGCTCTAAATAAAGGTCAAATGAACCAATGCATGCATATTCAAGGCTCTTCCTTACTGCTCTTTAATAAGAAACAAGAGGCTCTCAAGAGCTTGTATCGCTCACCTGGGTCCTGCAGCACTATAATTCTCAATTGATGGTCCATCTTTGGTGGTGTATGTACATAAAAATCAGAAACTTTTCATAAAATTTAACAGGAAAAGGGGTAGTCGGAAACGACAGCTAATCCCCTCGCCCATTTATTGAATGTTTGTCTAGTAATACAAACACTCAAGGTAGTTGTACTATTCAAGATCTGGCTTGTTACTTAAATCTGAGCCAGTCATGCAAGAAATGTTGTAACCTTATTTCAATCAGGAGCCTCATACCTTAAGCATATATGCATCTACTGATGAAAGATTAATCTTCTGCAAGTTGTAGTATCTAAAATCCAGACTAACGCAAACTTTATCCTAAGTCACTCATGTGTGAAATGTAGGTCAAAGTGACCTAATTTTTATCTGGAGCTTTGTAACTTTACATACAAAATATTATTCTTCTACGAGTTAATTGTAGTATCTAAAATCCAAGCTGTAACACAAACTTTAACCTAAGTCACTCATGCATGAAATGTAGGTCAAAGTGACTCAATTTTCATCTGGAGCTTCCTAACTTTACAAGACACCTCTACATACAAAATATTATTCCTCTACAAATTGTAGTATCCCAGATCTGGACTCAAACAAAAACTTTAACCTAAGTCACTCATGTATGAAATGTAGGTCAAAGTGACCTAATGTTTATCTGGAGCTTCCTAACTTTATAAGATGCATCTACTTATAAAATATTATTCCTCTGCAAGTTGTAATATCACAGATGTGAACTCATACAAAAATATTTAACATAAGTCACTCATGCATGAAATGTAGGTCAAAGTGACCTAATTTTTATCTGTAAGCTTCGTAACTGTACAAGACACAGCTACATACAAAATATTATTCTTCTACGACTTGTAGTATCCCAGATATGGACTCTTACAAAAACTTTAATCTAAGTCACTCATGCAGGAAATGTAGGTCAAAGTGACCTAATTTTTACCTGGAGCTTCGTTACTTTCCAAGACGCATCTACATACAAAATATTATTCCTCTACGAGTTATAGTATCCCAGATCTGGACTCTTACAAAAACTTTAACCTAAATCACTCATGCATGAAATGTAGGTCAAAGTGACCTAGTTTTTACCTGAAGCTTTGTAACTTTCCAAGAGGCATCTACATACAAAATATTATTCCTCTATGACTTGTAGTATCCAAGATCTGGACTCTTACAAAAACTTTAACCTAAGTCAATCATGCATGAAATGTAGGTCAAAGTGACCTAATTTTTATCTGGAGCTTCTTAACTTTGCAAGACGCATCTACATACAAAATATTATGCTTCTACAAGTTGTAGTATCCCAGATCTGGACTCTTACAAAAACTTTAACCTGAGTCACTCATGCATGAAATGTAGGTCAAATCCACCTATTCTATATATCAACCTCAAGTTCTCCTCAAGATGCATCCATGGACAAAACCTTGTCCATCTATGACTTGTTATTCAAAAGATATATGGTCTTAAGTTCGAATGGACGGACAAACAAACTAACGGATGAACAGGTAAAACATTATATCCCCTCCCCAACTTTGTTGGGCAAGGGGATAATTAAAATTGTTCAAGCAGTTTCAGAAAAGATTTTTGAATGCAGTTTCCAAACTTAAGGGGCCTATGTTAATCTACGTTCCGAGCTGGCAGCTATTTAACATAAAACTCTAAAGAGGGTCACATAAGGACTATCATATCAAAATTCTACTGAAATTGTTCAAGCAGTTTCAGAGGAGAAGATCTTTCTATGCATTTCCCACTGGGTCCAATGTCAAACTATTAAAGTTTTGCTACTGGTGGCCATGTCGGAAGACGGATCAGCACCAAAGTAACAAGCTTGGTCAAAATCTCACAAGTTTCATTTATGCAATGTTTAAATTGAATCAATTCAATGGATTTCCATGATATCTTTGTATGCATTTCCCCTTAGGGTCCAATTCATTGCTGGCAGCCATGTTGGATGATGGATCAGAACTGAAGTAAAAACACTTGGTCAGCTTCTCATAAGCAAAGTTTGGATTAAATCTATTAAGCAGTTCTCTAGAATAAGATCTTTTGTTAAATTAAGTTCACAGCTGGTGACACTTGGTCAGCAGCTGACAGGCATCATTCATGTCATGTTCGATTTAAATCCATTCATCAGTTCTCTAGATGATATTTGTGTGCATTTAACATAGGGTCCAATGCTGTCGGTCATGTAAGATGACAGATTGGCACCAAAGTAATAACACTTGGTCAGCACCTCATAAACATCATTCATGCCAAGTTTGGTTCAAATCCATTCAGTGGTTCTAAAGTAGAAGTTCTTTGTATGCATTTTCCCATAGGTCCAACGTTAAAATTAAGATCCCCGCTGGCGGCCATGTTTGATGATGGATCGGCATCAAAGTAAAAACACTTGGTCAGCACCTCATAAACATCATTCATGCCCAGCTTGGTTCAAATCCATTCACTGGTTCTCAAGAAGAAGTTCTTTGTATGAATTTTCCCATTAAGTCAAATGGTAAACTAAGTTCCCCCCTGGCAGCCATCTTGGAAGCGGTCGGAAAACTTGAATGTGTTCAATAAAATATAGTCCTCAACATGCTGAACATTTTTGCAATTTAAACTTGACCTCTATCTCAAAGCGTTTTTGAAATATATGACAAAAAGTACAAAATCACGAAAAATTTGACCAATAAAGGACCACAACTCATACACAGGTACTTGGATTTTCTTCAAAATATCCATGTGGGAAGATCTTAACATGCTGAACATTTTGCAATTTTAACTTAACCTCTATCTGTTATAGTTTTTTTTAATAAAAAATAAAAAACATCAAAATTTTGAAAATTTTATGGGAAAAGGGCAATAACTCTTAGACGGGTCATCAGATTTTCTTCAAATGAGCATGGGTAGATCTTCTCATGCTGATCATTTTTACCCTGTCAGATTTTTTATGTCTGTACCGATTTTTGAGTTATTTGCCAAAAACTGTAATTTACCTCTATGTTCAATTTTTAGTAACGGCAGCCATGTTGTTTGACCTAAGACATACAAAATAACAAATTTGAAACTAGATACCCTAGTGATGATTCATTTAAAGTTTGGTTTCATTTGACCAAGTGGTTTCAGAGGAGAAGATTTTTGAAAGTGTGCTAACGACGGACGGACGACGGATGCTAAGTGATGGCAATAGCTCACCCTGGCATAGCCAGGTGAGCTTAAAAGAAGGGAAACAGGGAATGTGTCAAAGAGACAACGACCCAAAGGGGAGTTATAACAACTCAAAGCCACAATAAGATCTCCAATGAACGGTGAGGAAACCCCACACCCAACGTTGGGCCAACGGCAGGTCAGAGTTGGTCCCTAAATAAAGAGTAATCAAATTCAGCGAAATAAACATCATCCTAGACTCCTATAGACATAAAGTAAACTAACTAGAAAACAGACAAGACACACAAAGGCTTTATAAATTTCCTGACTTAGGACAGGCCCAAACCTGCTGCGGCGGGGTTAAACTAGCTTTACTGGGCCCAAACCTTCCCCCTATAGCCAATGTGATAAATAAAAACATAGAAAGCAGCCACAGCCTGCTAAGCTCACCTCGCACAGCATTGTCACATGTTGCACGTGTCAGTAACCAGGAATGGACTATAATCATTTGCTTAAACAGATTCAGTCATGCGTAAAATGTAGGTAAGAAGAAGCATCTGAAGCATGCATTGTTGTTGTCATCCCAAAACACATCATACATACAGGTATGGTTGATGTGGGCCATGTCAGTAAGCGGGAATGGACTTTACCCATTATACCTAACCAAGTCGCTCATGCGTAAAATGTAGGTCAGAGACAGCATCTGAAGCATGAATTTCAGTCCTCATCCCAAAATGCATCATATATACCAATATGGTTGATGTGGGCCATGTCAGTAAGTGGGAATGGACTTTAACCTTTCTATCTAACCAAGTCGCTCATGTGTAAAATGTAGGTCAGAGACAGCATCCGAAGCATGCATTGTTGTTGTCATCCTAAAATGCATCATACATACCAGTATCATTGATGTTGGCCATGTCAGTAAGCAGGAATGGACTTTAACCATTCTACCTAACCAAGTGGCTCATGCGTAAAATGTAGGTCAGAGACAGCATCCGAAGCATGCATGCCAGTCATCTTCCTAAAATGCATCAGGCATACCAATATGGTTGATGTGGGGCATGTCAGTAAGCAGGAATGGACCTTAACCATTCTTCCTAACCCGACGCAGACACCGACGTGGACGCAAGGGGTATCACATAAGCCCCCCCTCACTTTGTGAGGTGAGCTAAAAACAATAGTAACAACAGTAAAATTCAGTTTGCAACAGGACTGAGTCAATTGTGACAAATGAAACTGACAGAACTAAATATACGGACATAAACATGAAATCACAAGAGACTACTAGCAGTTAACTGACATGCCAGCTCCAGGCCCATTACCAACTGACAAATTAAATTATGTACCCTCAGTATACAGCTTCCATCCTTCCCGTGAGGAGTTTAGCAGCATTAATCTACATGCAAAAATACATTGTATTATAACCAATTTTCATAAGCAAAATCCCTTCTCCCAAATAAAACTTACAAAATCAAAGATCTGCTAATTCTATCTAATGCCCTTTTGCCATCTATTAGCATAACATTTATCAAAGATTAAAATTCAAAAAAAAAATCCAGGTTTCCCAATCAAGATATATATACTAAAATGAGAGGAGGGCATTAGAAATAAACATACCCCACAATGCCATCTGGTACCAGCTTACTGTAACAACACAATATCAAGCCATGAAAATTTATACTGGATTCATCTACTAGTATTTGTATTTCCTAAAAGAATTTTACTTTTTTCAAGCCATCTACAGGTTGTGATCTAAATTGTACAAGTTACAAATATGTATAGATTTAATTTGCATCTCTGGCAAAAGTTAATATTTGTAAGCATATGCTTACTAATGCTACACCCGATCACTGATATACAAATGGATCTCAAAACACATCCCACAATATATACAGCATAACTTGTATGACATTTTAATGCAAAATATCATTAATTGTCAGCAAGTTGCATGTAGAAATGCTGGTATGTACCCTGCAATCATTTCCACAACCCCCATAACAAGAGTTACTATGGCATGCCCCCCTCAACTTGGTAAATTTTCTAAAACAGAAATCTGGAAAAAAAGGATTATTGGAAAACAAAATACATAGTGCACAATTAAGCTCCTGCATAAGTTTCAGGAAATTCCAATCAGTGGTTTAGGAGCAGTAGTGAATACCAGCTTTTGGGTACAGACAGGCGGACAGACAGAAAGAGTGACGCACAGACATCATGAACACTATCTATCTTCCCCCAACCCCCAAGTAGGAGGGTAATAATAAACACAACTGTATACATTGTATTGTGTTCGGTGATTTTTTACACTACAGTGATGTAATTCTCAGTATAAACTTGAGATCAATAAATTTCTGAAATTTATTAAATGCAAACAGTATCCATAATAAAACACCTATAATTTTACACAACACTAGCCCTGTTTAGGATTTGTATATTGTCAGAAATTTAATAAAAACTTCTTACATACACATAATATTAAACAAAGTTCAACGCAGGTCAATATATACAAACACTGGTACTGTCTTTGATCCAAGTTTTTATTATGAAATTTAATATTATGTTTGGGTACCATGACAGCAAAAAAGTTCAATGCAATTATCATGTCTCTTGAGCCAAATTGTTGGGAACCTTTTTATTTGATTTGATATACATTCCTTCCTGAACCAAAATAATTTGCCTATGTCTCAGAAGACTGAATATTTTTTTTTATAAATCTGAAGGTATTATATGGTAATCCTGATGGTTCTTAATCGATTTTTGATCATCATGCAACTTTTAAAAATTATTCCTCCTATTTCTGTAGAGTTTTTACATTTTCTTACCAAAATGGAAACAAACTTCTCCGCATTATTACCTAAAATTCCCACTAATTTATCTGAATCTGAATTTAATCCTCCTATTTTCAATTTTGGCAACAGTCAGAAAGAGATTCTACGACTAAAATACTGAAAAAAAGTCATGAAATGCCACAAAAAACTTAGTTTGTCATAATAATCGCATACAGGAAGTATAGTGGCATATCAAATACAACACATAATTGCCAAGGTTTACACTTAAAACCAAATGATTCCTAGTGAAATAAGTAAAGAAAAATTTGGTTTTCAGTTGAAAATCAGAGTAACCGCAAACAGGAAGTAGTAAGTCTTAAGATATGAACTGCTTAAAAAATACAACTTGTCATTTCCAATCTTCAGACTAAAACATCAAATGTTTCCAAGAAGAAGTTTTTCAGTCATGACAAGGCAAGAACATATAATATGTAAAATATGTATCAGTAATTACATTTGCTCTGCTTCGTATTAAAATCCCCATATTTGATTGGTTACGAGTACTTCAGATCATTTCTGTCACTGTGTTTTTCAGTCAGTAAAACTACACCAGCACTCTACTCCTTGACAACGACAAAAGTAAATAAAGACGGCAGAGTAATCTAGACAAGGAAATGGTGCATCTTTCACGATTTTCATTATGTTATCTTGCTTGAACACATGCATTCAATTTGCAGAATGTAATTATAAGTATTGAATGCAATATTCTGTAGTTTTATTGTCGTGTAAAAGCGTGGACCGTAGCACATTTTTCACTTGATGCGCTAGAGCACTTCATTTAGAATGTACTGCTGTCCATGCCATCAATAGAACTACAAAATATTGCATTCAATTCTTAATTACAAGTACTGCATTGATGTTGTGCTGGTTTTTTGGGGGGTTTTTTTTACGTAAAAGTAAGTGAAGTTGATAATTTTCCAGTGGCTTCCACCTGCTTTGACTTTTGGCCTCATGGACTTTGGCTGTTGATAATTCTGTTTGGTAATTTTGTTATTACACACATCCATCAGAATACATGTTACATCAATAGAACAAATGATTCTCCTTTTATCCCTTTGATGCTGCATACTTATCAAAGAAGCAGTGGTTACTCATGTTTCTGGCCAAACTAAATAATCTAGATGCAACTCATGGCCAGCATAATGGTTGAGAAGAAAGGGATGCACACCATTTATTGGCTATAAGATAAAGGATCTAACATCAAGTATACTATAGACCCAATGATACAATATATGCCCTAGCTTGGGTGTGGTATAAAATTATAGAAATCTGTTAGGAATAATTAACCCTTTACATTTCGATGTACACTAGATACCCGTTAAATAATTGAAAATTGTCTCAAAACATGACTCAGTAAAAAGCTTAATATTTTTAAAAAGTCAACTCATTAGCCCACAAAGAAAATCCTGGGGGATCAGTTAAATGTTTATATTCTGCCTTATCAGCAGATACCAGCTAAAATCTTGTATTGACATTGAATATTAAAAACTGATAACAAACAAAGTAAGAACACTGGCAGAGTGTATTACAAATACACAGTACAAACAGGAGTCAATCAATAATACCATAAACAGGGTGCACAAAGTCAAAAGATAAATAGCCCATACTATATCATTGGTCAAGATAAAAACTTTCCAAATAAACGTTTAAAAGACTCGTTCACGATACCTTTACAGGCTGAAATCTAAAGGAGGTATCGCTTAAAATGCAGCACATTAGTAAAGTTCATTCAGTCGATTTAAACAAAATAGAAAGATTTTAAAAAGAGAATTAAAATCGTAGACATTTCACCCTTTAATAACCATTCGGTTTCACAATGTCAATGTTTAACTCATCTGGAATAATTTGATAAATTGATAATTACTGAATTTGTAAAGATTTTAAACTGTAAAAGAAATATAAAATACAAATATTATTGAATGAGAGGGTCTAAAATGGGATTCCTTACTGAAACAAAATGTATATATTTTTTGTGAATCCATATTTAGTGATTTGTAGTGCAGTCATTTAAAAATAAATTTCAATTATATCAACAAATTATAAAAAAAATATTCTCATGATGATGAGGATGTTCCTTTATCAAGGAAGATGGGTATTGTATATATAGATGAACTGCAACTGATTGAACACCATGGATGTCTCAAACCCCTTTTTGTTGTTGCTTTGTTCTAGTTTAAAGAAAGTTCAACCTTGTAAGCTCCAATACCTCTGTAGCTCGAACTATTTTCATTGGTCCCTAAAGCCATTGAAGTTGACTGTAATTAAGCGCTTAAAAAACAAAATCAAAAAGGATATATGCACGGCTGGGAAACTCGATGGTCTCCACTGAATTTTACTACCAGGAAGTTAATTATTACAAAGTGATAGATCCTGTTTTCAAAAATCGGGAAATGTCACTCCATATAAAACTGGTCAAAGATCGAAAATATAACTCAAACCATATAAAAGTCTGCGTTTTAAGACATAAATCGTGTTTATTGTTGTCAGCCACTTCGAGGCGATTCTTAAATCTGGACACAAAGAAACCAGGGGCTCCCAGGAGCCTGTATCTCTCACCTGGCTTTCAGTTGCCACAATCAAGGTAACATTGCAAGTTATACAGTTTATCTTTAGTTTCTCAAACTTTCGTAGCTCAAACACCTCCAATATTTTAAACTGTTTTTAAAGTCTGATCATGTTTTACTATATTTCTTTGTTGGGCTGTTTTGACAAAAAACGTTCTTAATAAGGACCACTTTCAAACCAGTTTTGAAGCTGAGACGTCTTTTTGTAAATGGCAGTCAACAAACAATTTTCAACATCGGTTTTGAAGTCGCAACATCCAATATCTATTTGGAAACAAAATTTCATTGAAAT
>MJUU01041475.1:104598-124266 GCA_002080025.1 Modiolus philippinarum
ATTGTTTATTTAGTTTAGGAAAAACATTTTCATCAACTGGATTTCAAAAATATTTATTCCAATTTTGGTTAATTTCCTGAAAGTCTCAAAGACCACTTATTTTTTGGAATTCTACTTAGCAACCATATATCCTAGAATTCTTTTAGTAACAATAATGACTATCAATAGGTAGATTTCAAAGATAATGAAAAAAATTATGCCAAGGGTGTATAACAACTGTTTTCTGTGTCAAACAGGGAGTGCGGGGATAGCTGTCGTTTCCGACAACATCTAGTATTTTATTGTTAACATTGTTGCTCATATTCCATATATATGCAGTGTAGTGACAACAGAATTATTGAACTTTATAATGTCTTAGTGATAAAAATTGCCAGGTAGTTGATTTGAAGTTGATCCGAGTTATGTCCCTTTGGCTGAACTTAGAAAAAAACCTCCAACCAAAGTATAACACAGGAAACATACCAATTTGAAGTGCCCTTGCCTTCTCCAGAGTAATCTTGACAATATCCGAGCCAAAAGTTAATTGATACACAATTGTACATACCAATTTGAAGTGCCCTTGTCTTCTCCAGAGTAAACTTGACAATTTCTGAGGCTAAAGCTTTCTCATTGTCATCTACTATCCCTGCTTTCTCTTTCTCATGTTTACAACATAGATCTGCTATATCTTGTTCTAGTCTGGACTTATTGGTTTTTAACTCATCTGTAAAAACAACATAACTCTGACTATTTCTTAAAATTATTGTGTATTAAAAGGAATCAAATTACAAAGTGACTGACCAATAAAAGTATATCTATTGTCACTAACAAGTGTTCTTAAAAGTAGATCTATTGATGCCAACAATAAAGTAAATCAGTCAATGCTGTAATCCTAGGGGGCATTTATCAAGTAGGACCAAAACAGGGTTTCAAAACGAAGCTTTTGTAACGAAATTCTTTGATCTTTCATAAGTACCAGTACACGATGTAATCAAAGTAAAAATTCTTCAACTATTAAAATCTTTGACAAACAGAAATAAACAAGATGTGTTTGTGAAACACTACATATGCCCCTAGATTCCCAATTTTACCCCTTTTCCACCCCTATGACCTTGACCTTTGACCTTTCACCTAATTTTTTTTTGCAAATTTATGTTCCTCTTGACTAGACCTATACACTTGCCAAGTATCAAAAGTCTACCTTGTATAGTTCAAAAGTTATAGCCAAGGTTAAAGTTTCGGACAGACAGACAGACAGACAGACAGACAGACAGGACAAAAACAATATGCCCCCCGATCCTCGATCTGGGGGCATAAAAATAAGGTGGAGCAGTTGTTTGTACCGAAATAAAACGAAAAACATGATAACTCGATTGCTTACAACCGTAAATTTGGATGCATACCCATGCGCAATTGAGGAAAAACAAATCAGTGATGGAACACATACGAAATAAATTCAAAAATTACGGTTTCCAGTTGAAATTTTGATGGGGTGCTTAAGAAATTAAACTCAAATTAAAAAAAGGGGGCGCAAACGAAATTAAGGGTGGGGGGCGCTTAAAACGAGGAATACGGTAACTACCATCATGTATCCACTATGGTTGAGGAGGTTTAGAAAATCCTCCATGCAGAGAGAAAACAAAATGACAATATGCCCTTACAGGACGATTCTGACAAAGATGTAATATTGTTTCAGATATTGTCACTGTGGGTATATATGTATCACTAAAAACTGTTCCTATGTGTACCGGTATATTTCATATGTTCACATGAGTTAACATTGCCACCTAGTCCATCAGTGTAGATTGGGAAAGTGTTTGTGAATCAAGTTACCAAACAATGTAGGTACAGTGGATTCCTCTTAATTGCAAAGTCAATTTGTCAGAGAAAATTTTGCAATTAACAGGAATTTGCAATTAACAGAAATGCTCCCCAACCAGCAAATGTGAAATGGATGGCAATCCTTTGACCCAAAAAAAAGTTTTGCATATACTTTGTGAATAAAATTTATTGAATTTACTTTTTGGCATAAATATATGAAATATGAATAAGGAAAATTATCTTTTTTTTTCTCAATTTCTTTAATTTTCTTTTGAAGAAATTTGTTAAAAATCTAAAAACAGAGATAGTATAAAATGTATATAAGAAATGCATTGTGCAGTTTCCTTTATTAGTCAGCCGTCCTGTTCAAATTTAAATTGTATAATTTATTAATTTTTACAAATGTAAATTGATAAATACTAATTAGTTTGTGGTCAGACAATGTAATTATGTCTTTGATCTTAAGTATCTGCACTCATATTTATTGATTATTGACAAAATGGCTGACAGTGTTTTCATAATGATTAAGATATTAAAAGTTTCTCTAATCAAAATTGGAAAAATAACAATATGTGAAAATGAATTTTACTTAAATGATAACTAAAACACTCCCAAAATAAGTGTTCTGTATTGATATGTTGCCCTTGTTGTCAAGATTTGCAAATATTACACATCTGTGCAAAAATTTTCTTTGCAATTAACAGGAATTTTGCTTTAAATTGTTTGCAATTAACAGGACAATTTAACATTGATTAAATGGTAAATGGATTGGTGTTTGAACTTATTTTGCAATTAAGAGGATTTTGCAATTAACAGGTTTGCAATTAAGTGGAATCTACTGTATTTGTAATGTAAGATCATATCAGTCCAATGATGTTATAGAAAAATATGAAACTGAAGGATGACATTACCATGATAAAGTTGAAGAAAATGTTTCTCTAATGACTTATTGTAAAACACTGAGGATTATATTCCGAATATATTTGGCGGGAAATTTCAAGCGCATTGTTCTCTCACTAGAGATGAGAAATATTTTTATCACACCTGTCAGGCTGTGGTTAAATTTACTAGAAATTAGAGAAAGGTAGATTAATCTGTATAGGGAGATAATTCTTTGTAATGTAGGTTATGTAGGTTATATCAGCCCAGTGATGTTATGAATAAATAGTATAATAGAAGTTGACTTTAATACTGTGATAAAGGTAGATAACTCTGTTAATGGAGATTACTCTTTCGAATGTAAAGTCATAACAGCTCAGTGATGAAATACAGAAATATTACACAATACTGAAATTACAATTTTTGAATGTTCTATAAATTGACATATCCCATTTCCCAAAAAGAGGGTGAGGGGAAATATGAGCATGGACATCTGAAATGGGGATAACAAATTTCTGACACTTATTATACCCCGCTCTGTAGGAGAGGTGGGTATACTGTTTTACCCTTGTCTGTCTGTCTGTCCGTCCGTCCGTCCGGAACATCTTTCGCCAAGGATTTCTCAGCTTGTGTATGTAGTAATGATTTGATATTTGGTCAGAAGCTTTAGAATGATGAGTTGTACTGTGTCCCCATTTTCAATTCCGTAACTCAACTTCTTCCTGTTTGATGATAACTTTGATTTTTTTCCCATTAAAGCCGTATATTGAAATTTTTCGTCAAGGATATCTCGACTTGTGTATGTAGTAATTATTTGATGTTTGGTCTGAAGATTTAGTATGATTAGTTTAATTGTGTCTCCCCTTTTCAAGTCCATAACTCATCTACTTCCTGTTTGACGGAACTTTATTTATCACTGCAACTATGCCAATGCTTAAATTGTGTCCTCACTTGTACTGTGTCCACGCTTGTATTATGTCCACACATACTTAACTTAGCATTGCCATATTGATTCAGGGTTCAATGAGCGGGGGTATAAATAGCTGCCATTGGGCGACAGGTCTTGTTTAACACAGTGACAATATTAGAATTACTATTTCATGTGAATTCATATAGGGGTACCATCTACTCAGGTATAGAAAGGTGCTGTTCATCAATTTTAAATGTACTAGACCTTTATGTTGTTAAATACAGTATTGCAGGAAAAATATAGATGTTGTTAACTTTTGACTTCACATGTAAAAAAGGACAATATTATGTCAGTTTCTGTTTTAATTGAACATCATCCATAGTAACAATTTTATATCACTGTATTATGGATTTTAAATGTATTTATTTTCGTGGATGCTTATTTTTGCAGTTTATGAAAGATGGNCAGTGAAAGAAAAGTGATAATTAACTGTGAAATTATTTTCCATAATTTCACTCTAGGAAGTGACGTCACAATAGACGTTGTCAACGTTGTTGTTAAGCAAATGTCGCAGCGGATTAACATAGAAAATGTAGTTCATGCAATGAATCTTAAATTAAACTGCTATGTTTTATGTGAGAGGTCTATATAATAAAAACAATAACTAATCCGGGATTCTGATTATCGAAAATATTCAACTCATGATTGAAAAACGCTGTAATTCACTCATGTGCTGCGCGCATTCGTGAATTACTGCGTTATTCGATCATTCGTTGAATATTTTGCGATAATCAGAATCTCTGATTAGTTATAGTATAAATCTCATGGTGTTTTACAGAATATTTGAATGATGCTTACATTTTAAGCTGTAAAATTTGTGTGTGAGAGTAAATCATTCATGAAGACATTAAGTAGAAAATATTTCAATACCAATAATGCAAATCATTCCAATGGAACCAATGTTTTACAAAATATAAGCTTTGTATTTTGAATATTGGACAAATGATGAACTTGCCTACGCTATTTTCACCAAATATAAAACCCTGCGGAAAAACCTGGAATTAACTTAAGTCTGGCTGAAGTTCCTTTTTTAAAATCAATATACCAGTTAACAATACCGTTCTTTCATATTGGTTACCACTATACCAACACTGCTACTAAATTCCATTGTTTTTTAGACGGTATGATTTTCTCACTCATGTTCTTGTAGGGACAATACAAACCTTGTCTAATATTGTTGACATATGCTCATCATCCAAAACTATTTTGGATCATTTTGTGGGGTTTTTTTTTTTGGTTGGAGTTACTATCTAAAGGTCATTTGTACAAGAAATTTTGTTCTTTAAGTTTCTAAATACAAAGCATTATATTTTATTGTTAACATTGTTGCTCATATTCCATATATATGCAGTGTAGTGATAACAGAATTATTGTAACTTTATAATGTGATAAAAATTGCCAGGTAGTTGATTTGAAGTTGATCCGAGTTATGTCCCTTTGGCTGAACTTTTGAAAAAAAAAAACTATAACACAGTTGTACATACCAATTTGAAGTGCCCTTGTCTTCTCCAGAGTAATCTTGACAATATCCGAGCCAAAAGTTAAATGATACACAGTTGTACATACCAATTTGAAGTGCCCTTGTCTTCTCAAGAGTAAACTTGACAATTTCTGAGGCTAAAGCTTTCTCGTTATCATCTACTATCCCTGCTTTCTCTTTCTCATGTTTACAACATAGATCTGCTATATCTTGTTCTAGTCTGGACTTATTGGTTTTTAACTCATCTGTAAAAACAACATAACTCTGACTATTTCTTAAAATCATTGTGTATTAAAAGGAATCAAATTACAAAGTGACTGACCAATAAAAGTATATTAAAAAGTGTTCTTAAAAGTAGATCTATTGATGCCAACAATAAAGTAAATCAGTTAGTGCTGTAATCCTAGGGGACATTCATCAAGTAGGACCAAAACAGGGTTCCAAAACGAAGCTCTTGTAACGAAATTCTTTGATCTTTCATAAGTACACGATGTAATCAATGTAAAAATTCTTCAACTTTTAAAATCTTTGACAAACAGAAATAAAAAATAAGGTGAAGCAGTTGTTTGTACCGAAATAAAACGAAAAACATGATAACTCGATTGTTTACAACCGTAAATTTGGATGCATACCCATGCGCAATTGAGGAAAAACAAATCAGTGATGGAACACATACGAAATAAATTCAAAAATTACGGTTTCCAGTTGAAATTTTGAGGGGGTGCTTAAGAAATTAAACTCAAATTAAAAAATGGGGGCGCAAACGAAATTAAGGGTGGGGGCGCTTATGGTTGAGGAGGTTAAGAAAATCCTCCATGCAGAGAGAAAACAAAATGACATTATACTCTTACAGGACGATTCTGACAAAGATGTAATATTGTTTCAGATATTGTCACTGTGGGTATATATGTATCACGAAAAACTGTTCCTATGTGTACCGGTATATTTCATATGTTCACATGAGTTAACATTGCCACTTAGTCCATCAGTGTAGATTCGGAAAGTGTTTGTGAATTAAGTTACCAAACAATGTAGGTATAATGTTTTTGTTTGGTTTTCTCTCTGTCCAGTAGTACATCAGTACCAGAGTAGATACACCAGATGACATTGATTGATAATATTGTGATTAACACTTCTTTCAGCAATATTCAGAAAATAACCATGGCAGTCTTTTCTAGTGCAAGGACAGGACAACTGATCTTGTCATGGATGGATACGAGTGGCAGCCTTCTTTTTTGTTGTTTATAAAACAGGGTTATATCTCACAAACTTAAGAGACTAAGCAAAAAAATCTTAACAACTGTGCCACCTAGTCCAAATCTAATAATACTGAAGCAATATGCCATTTATTTCAAATTTGTTTCATATAAAAGTAATATAAGATAATGCAAATTTGTATTAAAAAAAAAGATTTTGACACAATTGATTCTTATTTTCTTTTAAATACTGTATTCTGTTTGTCAAAGTCATAGAAGTAAATCATCTCTAATATAGTTAAAAGATGCATTTTTTTGTCCTATTATAATTTTTTCTAATTTTTATAAGTACCATACCTGTCTGTGTCCGTGATTCATTTAACTGTTGCTGTATTGTGTGTAACTGAGCTGCCAATTTGGGACATGAAAAGGCATTGAGCTGAAATTGAATGAAACAAATTAACATTTAATGTTACAATGTCAATAACAATACCAAGCTTCCTAGAAAACACGAAATATAATACAAAATTTATCTCAAAACAGCATACCAATATGAAATCTCAAGGCAAATCAAGAATAGAATTCCTGGGTCCCCCGCCGCTCATGCAATATACTAGTATACTGTATATGAAATTGAAATATTTTCAAACATTCAGGGCAGTTCCAAAATTAAATATGTGGGGATACAAAAAGGATCGACCACAGCAGATGTTCCAACTTGACCAAGGTATTAGTGGAATTAACATTTGGTATAATTTTTATGAAAATCTGTCAAAATTTTTTGCCATGAGAGGGCTTACAAGGTAAATTTTTGGATAAAATAGAGTCATTATTTTCAACAAAGTCCCATAACTCAGTCAAAAAATATCGGCCGAAGCTGACTTTCGAACTTGACCAAGGTATTAGCGGTATAAACATTTGATATAAATTTCATGAAAATCTGTCAAAATTTGTAGGCATGAGAGCGCTTACAAGGTCAATTTTTGGCTAAAACGGTGTTGTTATTTTGGTCAAAGCCGCTTACAAGGTAAATTTTTGGATAAAATAGAGTCATTATTTTCAACAAAGTCCCATAACTCTGTCAAAAAATATCGACCAAAGCTGACTTTCAAACTTGACCAAGGTATTAGCGGTATAAACATTTGATATAAATTTCATGAGAATCTGTCAAAATTTGTAGGCATGAGAGCGCTTACAAGGTCAATTTTTTGGCTAAAACAGTGTTGTTATTTTGGTCAAAGTCCAATAACTCCGTCAAAAGCTCTTGACCAAAACTGATCTTCATACTCGACCAAGGTATTAATAGTATAAACATTTGGTATAAATTTCATGAAAATCCGTTAAAATTTGTAGCTATGAGAGTGCTTACAAGGTCAAATTTTGGCTTAAACAGTGTCGTTATTTTCATCAAAGTCCCATAACTCTGTCAAAAAATATCAACTGAGGGTGATTTTCTAATGGTATAAACATTTGGTATAAATTTCATGAGAATCCGTCAAAATTTGTAGCCATGAGAGCGCTTACAAGGTTAATTTTTGGCTAAAACTGTGTCGTCATTTTCGTCAAAGTCCCATAACTCTATAAAAAAATATCGACCAAGGCTGATTTTCGAACTTAACTAAGGTATTAATGGTATATACATTTGGTATAAATTTCATGAAAATCCGTCAAAATTCCTAGGCATGAGAGTGCTTACAAGGTCAATTTTGGGATAAAACAGAGTCATGATTTCGGTCAAAGTCCCATAACTCTGTCAAAAAGTATCGACCAAGGCTGATTTTCGAACTTGACTAATGTATTAGTGATATAAACATTTGGTATAAATTTCATAAAAATCTTTTATAATTTGTATGCATGAGAGCACTTACGATGGACGCATGGACGGACGGACACACGGACGACCAGCATTTCTATGTCCCCGCTCCGCGTTGTGGCGGGGGACAAATATATGAGCACTAGAAAAGCTTGCGGCAAAACAAACTAAGAGATGATCATCACTTTCCCATTATCAACCTCTTTATTTTTCAAGAAATTTACTTCCCCTTCAACCATATTTCTTCAAGCACATATTTCATAAGATCAACTGATCCATTTAGGAGGATATGCATTGACAAGGTACATTTATGGACAATCAGGGTGATTCCTATATACCTCAAAAACTTTGTTTGCAAGGGTAGTAAAATTTACCAATATTATATGGAATGGACAGACAGATTGTAAACAATATCATACCCAATTCCTTCAAAGCAAGTGTATAAAACAAGCCTTTTAAAACTGGCATTCCTTCCTTTGTTATTCCATAAATGAAACAGAGGAAGGGGTTGTTGATTTGGCTTGAAGTAAAGATATGACTGTAAATTACAAGGAGCATCATGGGCACAGAAACTACAACAAACCTACATTACAAACCACTTATCCAGTTGTCTGTCTGATGTACCACTATAAGTACGTTTTGATGTAAAGGAATCAAATACTTTCAGTTGTAAATCAAAATTAAGGAAGAATGCATCAGTTGTCAATTTGTACAAATATTTTTTTTTTTTAAAAAACATCTTTCCAATAGCATTTCCAAATAAAATTCTTAAGCATTCCACATACTACCAATGACAAAAAGAATCATTGACACATGTTGATCCAGAAAGAATGGACTGCATCTGTACACAAAGGATGGGATATATCTAGAAATATCCGACAATTTTTTTTATCATTTCTGGCAAATCTAACGAACCAGGTCAATGTCAACAAAGACAGTATTGGCTTTTGACTTGATATAATAATCTGCAGAAGAAACAAACAGTCAAACAGAATCTATACCTGTCTAGAGAAAAATAAAGGTATCTGGCTGTTCAAAATTTTAAGAGACAATCACTGATAATTAAGTCTTCCATACTGGACCATTTGTTGTCCACAGATAACACAATGACCTTTCACTTTACAAACTAGATTTGAGGCCGTCAAAAGAGCATCACAAAGTTTTTTTTTCAATTAGCCAGAATTTTTAATGCCATCTAACCAGGTCATTTTTAGGGTGTAAACAGAAATAATGAATTTCAATTTTTTAACCATAATAAAAGAAAAAGTGTCCATGTTACACAGATGCCCCACCAGATATCAAAGTTATTGCCAAACAGGACTGACTTGAAAAGAAAAAGTACAAAATACCAAAGCTTCAGACTAAATATCAAAAAGTCATAACTGCCTACACAAAATTAGAAATTGCTTAGGAAAATTTTCATACATACATACATACAGATATATGGATGTATACAGATGGACAATGGTAAAATTTATTGTGAAGTTGCCTCACAGTGGGGGGCATTAAAATAATAATAAAGAAAGAAAAGAAACGACAGGTGATGACCACAGTAAATGACCTTTTAAACTTCCAGCAAGACATTGATCCTTTCTATTGAGAAATAATAAATTTGGATTACTTGCTGTCCAAACAAGACCTTTTAGCAAAAAGACAACGTAAGGGGAGCTATATCAGTGTTATAAAAAGGAACTTCAGAAGCCAACAAAAGAGAATATACCACCAAGAGCCTTTAACAAGTAGGCACTTACAGAATTCTGTATAGCAGAAATAACCTCCATACCACCTTCCCTGTACTACACCAGTAAACAGAATATTGTATAGCAGAAATAACCTCAAAACCACCTTCCCTGTACTTCACCAGAAAACAGAATATTGTATAGCAGAAATAACCTCAAAACCACCTTCCCTGTACTTCACCAGTAAACAGAATATTGATGTTTGTCTTGGATCAAACTTTATGTTAAATGGTGCAGTAAGAGTTTTTATACTTCTGAAGTTAAGTGCTAATGTTTTACAGTTTTTTGATCTTGTCATGGCCACAAAGGATGATTAAGTTCAATGTAAGTACAGAGTGTGAATGGTTTTGTGAAAATGGAAGTTCAATAAGAAGCTTCAGAAATGATAAATGTCAAATATGTTTTGATTTTACACATGTAGATTTTTGTACTTAGCTCCTGAAGTTCAGGACATGGGTAAATAAGAAACAACAGCAGTAGCTATGAATTTTTCTCCTGAATCAATCTTTCCCACAAGTACCGATGAACGAAATTTTTCCATATGATCTTTGTCCACTATATCAATTGATTTTTTTTTTTTGTCAATTATTACCAAACAGGCACAATATTGACCTTAACATTTTTGCAAAGATGCCTGCACAATTCTAAGAATTGCTGCATCGATTGAAAGTACGAAATATTTTTATTACCCTTTTTACATCGTGTGACTGAGTTACTTACATAATGCGAGAGTAACTCACACATAACAAAGTAACTTAAATCATGTAAGAGAGTAACTGATGTGAGTATAACTTACATCATGTCAAGAGAAACTTATGTCATGTGACAGAGTTACTGACTTAATGTGAGAGTATTTACATCATGTAGTAACTGATGTCATGTGAGGGTAACTTACATCATGTCCACAGAAACTTATGTCATGTGACAGAGTAACTGACATAATGTGAGAGTATTTTACATCATGTAGTAACTGATGTCATGTGAGTATAACTTACATCATGTCCAGAGAAACTTATGTCATGTGACAGAGTAACTGACATAATGTGAGAGTATTTTACATCATATAGTAACTGATGTCATGTGAGTATAACTTACATCATGTCCAGAGAAACTTATGTCATGTGACAGAGTAACTGACATAATGTGAGAGTATCTTACATCATGTAGTTACTGATTTCATGTGAGGGTAACTTACATCATGTGAAAGATAATTAACAACTGCTGCCATGGCATCAAATCCAGAAAGACAATGTTTCATTTCAAACTTGGCTACATTAAGTTCCTTCGTCCTTCCTTCACATAAAGCCTCTAGTCTTGTGATTTCTTCTTTGGCATGGGATAATGTAAGTTTCGGTTCTGGCTCAGGTCTACGACTAGGTTTCGGCACATTCTTGGTTTTTGTCTTGTTTTTGTTGCTGTCTGAAAAATAAGAGACATCATAAAGAAGTGCTTAGTTTTTATCAGTTTGTAAAACAACAGAACTTGAATTTCAAAATATGAACATAAACCTTCTCCCAGATTTACTTCCCAAAGGAATTGCATTCAAGGACATTTAAGTCTAGTTAGTCTAATAAATCTTTTAACTTAGCAGATGTGAACACTACCTTACAGCTTGACTTAATTGCCCAAATTAACTTTAACTTGAACTTTTACATAAATTACAACTAAACAAGGAAACTTCTGTGAACAGTCTGTAAGGAAACAGACTCATTGACACTGCATACAACATCATTTCCAAGCCTAATTATTTCATTGATTTCATTTTTTTAATACTAAGTCTTGTCTTTTTGCAGGTAACTTTATTGATAAAGATAAATCACAGCTAAAATAGTAAATAGAAAACTATGATCCTTTGATTCACAGTTTATGACATACAGTATTTGATTTGTATATCTTGCTTGCAACATTTATTTGCATATGCTTTATAAAGTAAAACCAGAGTTTTTGTTTACATAAAATGCTAACAAACTGCATATCAATAAAGAAAAACCATTTGCACTATGCGTATTATAAAGGGGGTCAATATTTTAGAGGTGTGGATGGGAAGGATGGGAGGGGTCCCTATCCAAAAACGACGTTCTTCTCTTTCCAGTTTTACAAAGACTCATTAGAGCCCACTTCTCTGTGTTTTAAGGACTCAATTTTAAGTGGTGTCTGCTTCATGCTGGATATCCTTTCCCGTACACTTTTTGGCCATGTATCACCTGCTTCCCCCGCTCGCTTATAACAGACAATCCCCATTCCTTTTTGTATCCCTTAGACACCCACAATGGAAAACATATCTTCAAATGGGATCATTAAGAGTTTCACATCTTCTTTTTTTGCACAATCCTGAATCATATTTTCTGTCAACTATAAATATTATGATTTTTTTTGTATCCCATACCTTTGAAAAGGGTTGGGTTTGTGTATACACAAGCCCTTCAATGAATATTAGAATTTACAAGTACCATGCTATTAGCAGACAAACTTACCATATTCCAAACAATCCACATTCAACACTGGAGCAAATGTTACAAAAAATAACATTGTAAACTTTGATGACTTTCCATGTCCCATGAGCGAATAATTCTATACATAGTCAGGGCACCCCTCGTCCAAACACAATCCTAAAACCACACAATACCCTCGACTGAACTTCAACACCTATAATTTGTCCCAATCAGATTTAAATAAAATCCTTTGTATGAAATTTACTCCACAGAATCCACTATCTGTGATCCAGTTAAAGTTCACAGCTACTACAGGGATCAGCATGTAAGAAAATTGATTTATGGTTTTAAATGTTTGATGTGACAAGTATATTGTATATATATTGTGTATCCAGGAACTTGGAGAAAGTGCTTTAATCCTTTGTTAGTATTAGATATACAAATTATGGAAATCACTGGTTGATTGGAAACAGAACCTTTCAAAAGGACATTTCAGCAGTCCAAACTACAAATTTGAACCAATCTTACTTCACTATAATATGCATGTTGACAAGTTGAATTGTCAACAGTTTTGGTCAAAAGTTAGTTAAATCTGATAGGAGTGGTAAGCTGAATTTTGATCTATAACTCAAAATCATTGGAAATAAGTTATCTAAACAAATAAAAATGTAAGAAATATTCAAAACCATTCTTGTTGTCTGAATGACAGGTCAGTGAATATTTCTGAGCTTAGAAAGCTTCAACATAACACAGTCTGATATTATCATACTTATTGACCCATTACAGTTTCATCAGAAAGAATTTTTTTTTAAATTTGGTAAATTACTAGCTAATATACTTTCCTTTGATTTGAATGAAAACAATTTTGGGGTCACCAAACTAATTTCGAATAAATAGCAAAAAACTGATTTTTCTTATCATTTCTATACAAATTATGTCCCCTTAATAGATTGGGAGTTTGCTGTTGAGGTTTGATGATGTACTCAATAAAAGTGGCATATTTGATCAGATATAACTATCATAAGACATCGAAAATCATTTGGCCATCATCCCTGTAGCAAATACCAGTTTCTGTCAGACGCGCAAGAATGATGCACAGTTTTAAACCCTCGTACTACCTACAATGCAACTTTCAAACTTGGTGCATTTTGAAAACATTTTACAGTCAGATTTAAAACACCAAAAATGCAACTCAATTCACATACTATCATGTGCTTAAACTCATTGTAATAATGTTTTAGAAATGTCAAATATCACTAGTCCACCTACACCCACACAAATTATCTTCAAATTTGTCTAATATTTTTAAATTTCATAGTGAATGAAAACTTATAAAAGGAACTATTGTTTTAGATATATGCTGCACCCTGTTCGACATTTTTTCACCTTTTTATATTTTCATATCTACCTTCCTGATCTCAATTAAAAAAAAACATAACATAATAAATTGAAAAAGCTGAAATGTATTTGATTATTACAATAATTTGGCACTGAAAACAGAGTCCTGAAGGGCACCTCATTCATCTAATCACAATTCAAATTTTGTAAAATCACATACCCTGTACCACGCTTAGATGATTTTTTTTTACTTAAATTACAGTTTTCTTACAAATAATATTATTTATTTGAAATCCGTTTTATTTCCTTTTTTATTTCAATTTTTAATTGACCAGATAACATCCTTAAATCCTATATTGCACTTATTTTTAGAGGCATATTCAGGTATCACCCCCCCCACCCAAATCTTTACATGAATCACATTTTGAGACCCTCTTGATAGACATATGATTTTGAAATCTTCTTATTCTCTTGACCCAAGTACAAATAAAATAAACAAGAGGCTCTCAAGAGCCTGTATCGCTCACCTGGCCCATTACTGACAAATACAGTCAAAAATAATAATACCAATGTTGAATGCCAATCTTGAATCTGTTCAGACAAGCCAGACACATTTTAAGAAGGGGACAAACTAAGGTCCATTGTGACCAAGTGTGATTCCAATTGGCCAAGTACTTTCAGAAGAGNCCCCCCCCCCCCCCACCCAAATCTTTACATGAATCACATTTTGAGACCCTCTTGATAGACATATGATTTTGAGATCTTCTTATTCTCTTGACCCAAGTACAAATAAAATAAAAAAGGTGGTTCCCAAGTTCCATAACATAAAATAGAAACGGTAGGTTGCATTTCTCCTTGTTTTTGTTAGCTTGTCTTTTTTGTTTTAGACAACAAGTCAGAAAATTTCCTGTTTTCCTATAACACATGACTGTACTAATGAACATATATTTCTTTATTATTTTCCTATGAAATACAAGGATGGTATCAGGTAGTTGAATCAACAGGGTCATGTTTTCTGTTTTTTTTTTCTTTCTTCGGTCTGTCTTTTATTTCATTAGAAAAAAAACAGGGAGCGTCAGGGTATACACTCACACTGAACTAAACGGAAAAACATTCACCTTAGCCATTCCCTACACATAAGTTTCAAAATCTAGCAGAAATACTTAGGTAAAAAAAAATTCTAATCTTTTACACTTCATCATATTCATCAAATATTTTCACACTCAACCAAAATGTAAATTTCTTATCTTTTACACTCAATCAAAATGTAAAATCTTTCAAACCTCATCAATCTTACCAACTATTACCTAGTGGTAACCTTAACTTATTGTAATTCATCATAAGTAGTAAGTTATCAGAGTAAATAGTGTTATCTCCCCTATCTAAACAACAACTATCAACATTTCATCAAAATCAGGTCAACATAGTTCTAACATTAAAAGATGGTCATCTATGTTTATAAACTGTCCCTGGTCATATCTGGAATTTTCAAATATTGACTTTTCTTTGTACAAATCTACTGATTATCTATGATGAAGACATTTTTTGAAAATTTGTAAATAAATCTGGAAATTAAGGCCATAAAAAGTTGTGATCCATCCCTCCAGCCACATTTTTAAAGTAAATGGTAAGATGGTACATGATGTCTGCTGAAATAGTTAGGAGTGGGACTTTTGTGGTGAAAATGAAAAAAGTCCCAAAAAATAAGATTCTATTAAACAATTTCCTTAAATCCCTATGCCTCTCTAATAACTAGAAAAACTGGGCAAAGCTCACTAAAATATACCCCCGCTCCCCCTGAAAAAAAATCAAATCAAATTTTTAAAAAATTGGTGCACAATGGCAATATGTACTTAACATTCTGTGAAAGTTTCATTGAATTTCACCACGTGGTCTAGGAGGAGTTGTCGCCACAAAGTGTGTACCCTATGGCGAATGGACGAACGGACGAACAGACACCATGTTTATATACCATCCACGAGAGTAGGGGTATATAAATATTCTTATCCACAATAAACACACCAAGCAGCATTGTGTTAAAATTTCATAAGAGTTATTCAACTAGAATCTCAGTTATTACATGAACAAGATTGCTATGCGTAGCTATGTGTCCCCTGCAGCTGCAGTAAAGTCAATAAAGTCCCATTACTCATGTAAAATTTTGTGAATCAAAATGGCATCAGGATATGATCAACTGCATTAGGTGGCAAACAGCCAAGCAAAATTTCAGCAAAATCCCTTCAATGGATTTTGAAATGATGTGTCCACTAAGGATGAGTCTTCAATAAAATATTGTATCATGATATATCGATACAGGGCAAGCGTATCGTGATACGTATTGATACGTTTCATCTTCTGATTTCTCAATTTGATTACATTTTTAAATCTTCTTCTTTTAACTATTTCATGTGAAAAAATAGTAAAATATTATTTAGTGAGACAACATGTAGCTAAATAAATTTGTCCTTTTTCTGACTTTTCCATACCAAAATAAGAAATTTCGAGAATTTAGGTGGTACTGATTCTGAAATTTTAGCAGAAATCTTAAAACGATATGTATCGATACACTGGATTCCGTATCGATATACCTAGTTTGTTGAAAAATGTCGCGATATATCGATTCATCGGTATATCGTTACACCCCTAGTGTCCACAAAGTCTTCCTATGTTGTAGTATGCATTACCGTAAGTCAATAAAGTCCCATGACTCCCGTAAAATTGTCAAATCCAAATGGCAGCATAATATGATCAAGTACATATAGTGGCAAATGTTAAAATAAAATTTTAGCATAATCTGTTCAGTGGTTTCCGAGGAGTTGTGCTCACAGAGTGTTCCTAAGCTGTAGCATGCATTAAGTCGATAAAGTCCCATAACTCCTGTAAAATTTGTCAAATCAAAATGGCGGCATAATATGATCAACAACAGTTGGTGACAAACAATCACACAAAGTTTCATCAAAATTTGTCTAGTGGTGTAAGAGGAGTTGCACCCACAAAAAACATGACACACGGACACACGGATGCAGACCATTGCTATGTCCCTCCATCGCGTTGCGGCGGGGGACAAAAACAGAGTGTTTACAGAACCATATGATCATGCCAATGTCAACCCAATACCATAATATGTAACATTATATAGTGTCCGCCATTAAATACTGTACACTTTTATAATTGTAATGTATGATAAAATCTGAGGACGGAATAAAACCCATGATGATCATGAAATATTGTCCTCTTGGATTTTCCAATGAAATATATAACAGGAAGTGCACTTTTTCACAGGACACAATTTTGGGTTACATATAGGACCTCAATTTTCAATAGACCATTTTCATATTTATGTCTGACCCCGACTTTGACTCCGCTTTTATGACATTCTCAACAAAGGGAAGTAACCCTCTGACCCTGACAGTCCTGTTTATGGTTCCACTGTAGCAAAGGGGAGCAGTAAAGTATCTATCATAATTAGAGTAGGGGTAATATCTTGGCTGTCTTTAGATAAATTATTTCAAGTTATTTGGGTACTTACCAGAGAGAAAATGGTATCAGTTTCTATGGAGAATGTTTACTGACTTCCCTTTCCCTAACGAGACCGAAAACTAGGTTGTCGGTTATTAGCGAGTAACGTCCCTTTGAAAAACATGCTAAAACGGCAGACATCTCGTAAATATGAAAATGGTCTATTCTTCAAGAAGCAGTGTCAGTGTACATGGTAAATTTCTTAAGTTGACTGGTTGCCACAAAAGTGCAAAAATACAGTAATATTTCTTGATTTTGATTACATTTTGAAATATAGGATTCTACTTTATATTATCTTTTCAAATATACTACAAATCGTTTTGATAATTTCTTGCCATAGTGGCATTATATCTTACCTATATTGTACATAAGAAATATTTTCCTGTTTTTCAGTGGAACAGTAGTTAATGAAGATCTCAATACGGCCACTTTGATATTTGGCAAGGCAAAATACTTTCTTTTTTTACAAAAAATTTCTGTGAACGAACAATTCAGCCTCATTTTTTTGTCTAGAACAGAGGCAACACAAATTCTTAATCTGTAAGATAGTCTGTTAATCCATTCAGAGTTTTTTGTTTGTTTCCTTATTTGGAATGTAAACACACATATGGAATACACATTCAATATGCAAAGTCATATTTCTTCCAACCATTTAAAACAATTTGTATTGATTTAAGCAATGACACGCTTTCTTTACCAAACAAATATCTCAATTAGCTTAAATGTCACAAATGTAAACATAAAAATGATAATTAACCTTATGACCTATTCATTAAGCAAATAACCTATTTCCTAATTGTTACATTCACATAGATCCACGAGGACGAATTTTTAAATCACTGTATAATTTAAATAAAATTGAAAAGATCAGATCTGTAATTATGGTCCGACATGTCACCTTCATGACATAAAAATGGCACTACAAGCCAATCATAATTCGGTTTATTTGGTATAAAGTTCAGGGTATATCTCACATTAGAACTTTTCATTTCTTTCCCTCCAGGTGGACAAAATTTTATCAATAAGGTTAGCGATGCGCTCAAATTCATCGTAAGATAACTACATTAAAATTTATATAGGATTTGAAAAGCCTTATTTTAACTTTTCATGGGGATAAACATTATTATCATAATACTATCAACTTACACACGTCAACAAAAACATTCACTATTATGATCAAACGGCAAGAGTAATTTCAAATTTTAAAATTCCAACAAAAAAAAGTAGAATTTTCAATTTTTCAATAATAAATATCCTGTTCACAACTGCATTCTATATGAACAGTAAATAAAAACAGTGTTTCAAGAATACAATCAATAAAATTACAGTTAAAAATAGTAATGGTGGATTACATGATACCCCGCCACGTTTCACAAAATTTCCAAGTATCAAGGGGCATAACTCCAGAACCCCTTGGACCTCTGAACCCATATTCAAACTCGACCTGAGTTTTGTGGTGAACAAGCTACATACCAAGTTTGAAGACTGTATGTTATTCCGTTCAAAAGTTATCAGCCAGAAACCTTCGGGGGACGGACGGATGGACAGACGGACGGACAGACAGTAAGACAGACGGACAGATGGACACACGGCTGAGGGTATCACATAATACCACGCCACTACGTGTGGCGGGGTATAAAAAAAAGAAATATATGAGAGAGGTCCTGATCCACACTGGATACAAAAAGCAAGAAACATGGTACATAAATTGTTGTTCTTTATCATGAACTTGCTACAAATTTTAACTTTTGGAGTTTCAACATCCATTAAAAAAATAGAACCCTTGGAAATAAATGGGTTGTGTGAGTGTGTGTAGAATCTGGTTTTTCACTTTTTTGATTCATGGAAAAAGTATAGGAATTAACTTTTGTTTATCTTAAACCTCTCTTCTGAAAAAAATGAGGAAGTTGATTAATGTATGACTTCAAGCCCTATTCTTCCTATTTTGTATCAATAGATGTAGCTTATAAATTGGCCATTAGTAATAGAGACCTAAAGACTAACATCTCACACTGAAAAGATAAAATTAATTTCTACAGATTTTCAGAATAAACCGAAATGTATTATTTCGTGCAATCAAATTGATCCAGGGGCAGATGGGGTTTAGAAGTTTTACTGGTAAATTATTGAAAGCTTTTAACCCATGAGGGTTGCAGCAAATGTTACAATAGATTTAAACAATGAAAAAAAATATGAACAAAAATAAATAAAGGGCTACGCCGAGCGCAGCATGATACGACCGCAGCATGTCAACCACTGAAACTTTAACAAGTGTTAACTAAATTGAATATGGACACAGTAATTTGCTGGACACAATAAGGACCTTGACACATTATAAATCAACTGGACACAAACTAAATTAATGAAAATCAAAATTAGTCCTTTTGAAATATTGCAATTTGGCCCCTTTGACCCTTTATAACTTGGAAACCGTAAGAGCTACGCAAAATCTATTGCCATGGTGCTGAAAGCTTACAATGAGAATAATCCAAAGAAAAAAAT
>MJUU01041475.1:124300-134786 GCA_002080025.1 Modiolus philippinarum
ACAAATCTGTTCACATAGTACTGAAAGCTTACAATGTGAAGAATCCAAAGAAAAAAATCCCATCAAAATCTGATGAAAAATACAAAATTTAGGTTATCCGCATGTTTGCGATTTTGGCCCGTTGGGCCCCTCATAGCTTGGAAAGGAAATAAGTAATCAAAAATTTGATGGTGCAGCACTAGGTTATATTTCATAAGGAATCCATTGAAAAAAACTGCATTAAAATCCAGACTTAAAATAAAAAATTACAATTTTTGAAATCACCCCTTTCGGGCCCCATTTATCTCATTAGCTGTACATGCCACATGAAATCTGTTGGCATACTCCAGATTGGAAATTTTCTAAGGAGTACACTGAAAGAAACACCATCAAAATCCAAAAATAATAAACATGCTACAGTCAAATATATGAAAACACCAAATTTTGCCCTTTTTGGCCCCTTTTTTAGAAATGGGAGGGGCCACGAAACCCAAAACCAATCCAAGCCTCCATTTGTGCCAAGGAACATTGTGTTAAAATTTCAGAAGAATGGATCGACTGGAACTTGAGTTATTGACCAAAAACAAAAGTGTCTACAGACGACACTGACGACAACGACAGCACCATACCATTGTACGACCACAAATTTTTGCGGTCATATAAAAACAAGACAGTATTATTTCGATACTAAAACAGTAAAGGGTCATCTTTCCTCAGTTCTAATGACTGTTGTATTATTAATTGAAACTAATGTACATGAAATTCTGTGAAATTTACCTCACACAGTTTAACAAAATCTCTGGATCAAATTAAGAAAATTGTAAACATGCATATACAATTAATCTTGGCATCACTTTAATTTAAGAAGTGTGTAAGTCAAATCAATTTCAGTTCAATCAAGACCAAGAAATTGTAACTGATATTCCAAATAGTTTAAAACTTCAAATAAAAAAATAATAATTTTTAAAATAAAAATGCAAAATATGTTGGTCTTTACATACAACAGTCCAAGAAATTTTAGATAAAGCATTTTCCATACAGAGCTATGGTGGTATATTACGTACATTTTTTTCTTCTTTTTTATCTGAACTTGAACTTTGTTCACTCGTAGAAATAGTTCACACAACAAACTTGTCCATGTACAGAATAGGCTATCTAGAGCGGGAGCCTGTATGGTTCACCTATGTTTACCTTCAAGAAGCAAGGTAACATTTTTTTTAAATTGTCCTCACGGCAAGGTGTCTACAAATATGGTACTGACAGAAAGTTCTCATCATAGGGAAGTCACATACCAAAAATGAACATCCTACTACTGAACAACTTACATGTACTTCTAGAAGCAAGGTTCAAGTCTTCAAACAATTGCCCTCAGGGAAAGGTCAAGGTCAAAACGTCAACAAAAATGGTACTATCAGAAAGCTTTTATCACAAGTCGCATACCAAATATGAACATCCTACCCTTAAACAATAACTTCTAGAGGCAAGGTTAAAGTTTTTAGAACTTTATCACAAGGAAAGGTCAAGGTAAAAATATCTGCAAATATGGTACTGATAGAGAGCTCTCATCATAAGAAAGTTTCATACCAAATATGAACACTCTACCCACTCAAAGCTTACCTTCTATAGGCATTAGGACTCCATTCCTTAAGCAGGGTTAAAGGTTTTGCCGATGATGCCGAAGCTGATGCCGACATCCACATAGTGAGTATGACAAAAGTATTAGTCCCCACGAGCTAACGGGATAGACCGATGGAGAGCCCATGAATGCAAAGTGAATAGCAAAAGCTAACCCTGGCAACAGGCAGATTTTTAAAAAAAAAACATGAACAATAGTATTGGGCACTATAAAAC
This sequence comes from Modiolus philippinarum, assembly GCA_002080025.1. Classification (NCBI taxonomy): domain Eukaryota; kingdom Metazoa; phylum Mollusca; class Bivalvia; order Mytilida; family Modiolidae; genus Modiolus; species Modiolus philippinarum. The sequence continues at coordinate 126,131 of MJUU01041475.1, forward strand.
ACAATAAGATAGTTCTAATCTGTAGAGATAATCAGAATAATTATCACCAATGTATACACAATGTATCAGATAACAACAACCAAGTTTTTTTTATAGTGTAATCAGCTGTTTGAGTAATGTATCCTTAATTATCAGCTTCCTGCAGAAAAAAAAAACGTGGGAATGGGTTTGGTTGCCAGATTCCTAATTATCGTAATTTATACTTTATATTATTGCGTAATTAAGAAGAAATTAATTCTTCCGTAACATGCATGTTTTAGACAGAGCTCTTGGTTGTTCTTCAAAATTGAATTAATATTTTTTCTGCATGCAAAAGTGTAATATTTTAGAATGGTAGATTAGGTTTATTATTTTAACGATATTTATTTATTGAAATGCGTGGGTTACTATATTCTTGACAAAACAGACTATAGACCTAAAAATTACAAACGTTTCAGATATCTATAACATATTCTGTTTTTGTTTGATTGTTTTTTATTATTATTTTATTCTATTTAATTTTTTTTCTTTCATTTAATTTTTCATTGGTTCAAAATAGATAAAATTCCTTAAAAATGAGTGCAGAGTAGCAATTTATGGTTTCATCAAAAAGTTTAGACCTCGTAACTTCACTGGTTCAACAAATCATCTGACATAACATACCTGATCTAGAAAACAGTTTATCAAACTGTATACCCATCCAGGATTTAGGTCTATTCCTTCTGGACGAAGACATTTTTATCCAAAAAATCCACTCAAATCCGAAAATCTGCACACACAAAGACACACTTCCAATGTTTATGTATCCTGCCTCTCCAATACAAAACTTAATTAGCCTTCAGCTATTTTAACTTCACCAATCAGGTTAAGTTACAACATCCAGAAAATTAACATTTGTGAAATATAGCATGTGTTTTCCCCTGGCGACTAGGGAAAAATTGTTCCTGCATAATAAATGGTTTTGAATAACTTTTGATTTGTAATCGAATGTAATCTTGTTAAGATCATTTAAAGTCTTACACAACTGCCTTTTAAAGTCATAATACGTACAATTATTTGGAGATTTTTTTTTGGCTAGGGTTAGGTGAACAAAGTCTGCTAATCAATGTGCACGACTTTGTGATTGTATCAGCCGAAATCTTCCCGATATATCAAACACTGGGTATAGTTATATGTCAACACCTCATAATATCGATCACTATAATGTCAAAATTTGAATAAATAATTTTTCCGAATGATAATATCCTGATTAAATATGTTGGAAAAAAATTGGCATGGCACAATATCTTTTGTGAAACCCATTGTTATTTTGTTTGGAACTGAAATTCAAAATTGAGTCAGCTATATTCCAACAATTCAAAATATTTAAATATGATCGTCCTTGAAAAATGATCTGTAAAACGAAATAAATATTCAATTTCATAAAAATTTTGTCACAAATGAATTCCAATTTCCGAAAAACTTCATAATGGCAGAAAATTTTCATATCTCATGATGATGTCCCATGGCATAAATTTGTCAAACATCAAATGTCTGTTAAATCTCTTCAAATATAATTGAAATCTGCTTTCTCTAATTAACTAGATTTTTGAAGATTTACAAATATTCCACTAAACAAATAGCAACAGATGGACAAGGGCACTTCTCTTCACCACTGCATCGAAAAAAAACCCTGATGTTCTCAATGAGGAGAAATCTGCAACTGATTGCAGAATACAAGATGAAACTGACAAATGATGTGGAAAAACATGTGATAAATAAATCTCCTTGTCAATCATTGTTTGGGAACGGAAGAGTGGTTTTACCATAAAACACTTATTCAACAATGTTTTTATTTTAGTTTTGCCAGACTTTAATTTAATCAGTGCCACCACGCCTCATCATGCTTCATTTATAAATAAGAATTTCCTTGCCCATCTGAAAATCAATTATTTTTGTATTTATCATTTATTTCAAAACAATTATTGCTGATAAGTAAATTTGCAATATGGAATCACAGCCTCCTGTTTAAAAAAGTTATGGCAATCACTCATAACAAATTTTCAGAAAACAAGATCGTGTTAGTGAAACACTATGCCCCTGCTAGCAACCATGTCTAAAATACAAAATTAATGCTAAAATTGCAATCACTAGAAATTAAGGTTCAGTAGACATTTGTGCTAAGCTCCATTAGATCTATTCACATACAGAATATCAAGCCTTTTGCAATCGTCATTTACAAACTAAAAGCAAAATCTAGATTTTGACCTTTTGACCTCTGTCACCTTGACCTTTGACATGACCTTAGTGAAATTTGCATAATGGTGTTCAGCTTCAAATGATTAATACACATACCAAATATGAAGGTCCTATCACATCTTTTTTTTTTTAAGTTATGAGCCAGGTTAAAGTTTGGACAGACAGACAGACAGATATATAGACAGACATACAGACAGACAGGGCAAAAACAATATGCCCTAAAGATCAGGGAGCATAAAAAAATTTTTAATGTCTTAGCGACTTCAATGTATTCTGAAAAGATTACAGTAAAATATATGTTCCTAAATTTTTGCAACTTGACAAAGTCACTCAAGCATAAAATATTTCCTAGGAGATTTTCTACCTCATTGAAAGTTTGAATGAAATCTGACAATGACACCAAAACAAGACAACAGAAAACCCCTATATCATCTATGCTTACAGCAGTCATCACAATGATAAGGGTTTTGGTATGATTTTATGTCAACTTTCAAATTTCCTGACCAGATCTGTATTAAAAAAGAAAAGACAACAGGTACCATCTACAAAGACTGCAAATTTCAGTCTAGTTTAGTTCAAATTTGTGGACAAATCCTCACTATTTTACATTTGGTCATCCAAGAAACAATTCAATTGACCAATCCTCTGTGTTTTTATATTTGTTCATTAGGGAAAACAATTCTACAACTGATGACATTTTGCACATTAGGGGTGCATAGTGTTCCATGGAACACTTGTGTTGCCTGCAATACAGAGGAGCCATTTTTGGCTAAGTGAACCACTAAAATATGTAAGAATCAGGTGCAGGAGAAAAAAAAAGATCCTGCAAATTTGTTTAGAATATGAATTATAGTTTTGAAGGCCTTGAAGATTAACAAACTGAATAAACAAATAAGCTATGTCTTTTAAATCTGTAAAAATAGTAATGGTGCATGATACCCCACCACGTTTCACAAAATTTCAAAGTTAAAATACCCATAATTCTAGATCCCTGTGTACTTCTGAAGCCAAAATCATACTTGGCCTGTGTTTTATGGAAAACAACTAACATACCAAATTAGAGGACAGTATGTTTTTTCATTCACAAGTTATCAGTGGAAACCCTAATATTTGCACAATTTCAAAGTTTCAAGGGGCATAACTCCAGAACCCCTCGGACCTGTCAACCAGAAATTGAACTTGGCCTGAGTTTTGTGGTAAACAAGTCACATACCAAGTTTGAAGACCTTATGTTATATTGTTCACAATTTATCAGTCGGAAACCTTCCGGGGACAGACAGGCGGTAAGATGGATGGACAGACGAACGGACGGACGGACACACTTCTGAGAGTATCACATAATACCTCGCCACTACGTGTGGCACGGTATAAAAACAAAATGTGCATAACCGAATCTGATAAACAACATATACTCAAAGACAGGCAATCTTGAAGTAGTTGCAGATTAACAAACCGAATTAACATTTGACTTATTTTGGCTCAGTGAACATCTCAAATCTGTAAAATAAAAATTTTAAGTATCAGGTGTACAATTAGATCAGGTGAACAACATATCTTGAAAGTTTAGTTGGATAACTAACAGTTTTGAAGGAGTTGAAGATAAGCAAATTGAATTAAAAAATGAGTTATTTTGGCTCTGCAGTGAACCTCTGAAATCTGTAAAATCAAAATTTTATGTATCAAATGCATAACTAGATCAGGTGATCAACATATCCTGCATGTTTGGTTGGAATCTCACTTACAGTTGAGATTGAGCTGTAAATAAACAAACCAGATTAACAAATGAGCTATTTTGGCTCCATGAACCTCCAATATCTTTAAAACCTAATTCAAAATATCATGTGCACAACTGCACCAGACGAAATACATATCCTGAAAGATTGGTTGGAATAGGACTTACAGTTTTGAAGGAGTTGTGGATTCAAAAACAGAAAGACAACGCAGGAGGATGACGAGGCAAGAAGACAATAGCTATCCCTATGTGTCCACTCTGCTTACAGCAGTTGACACAATTATCAATTAGCTTTGTTTATGTAACATCAATATTCTGTAACCAAACTATAAAATAAATTACTTCAAGGCTGCTTTAACCTAATTTCCGAACTTCAATGAACAAATATACAAAACCCCTAAATGCAAAAGGGCAAAGATTACAAGCAAATATATCTTGTACCCAAAAGTACCCTTCGTCAAAGTCTATCAATTAATGACTAAGTGAGAGGATCTACATTAGGATTGTGGTTCATAAAATAGTTATAAATCAAAAGGCTTGTGAACAAAGCATTTGATTTTATGAATTTAGGTTCAGGGCAAATGGAGGCAGTTGAAGTCATCCCTTGCACGTCCCCTGCATGTGGGTGATGAATTCAACAGTGAAAGTATTTTTGGTAACGGAAGCAGTATGATTCTGCATTATTACTGGGTATATAAACTCTTTCCTAAAATCATCAAATGAAAGTAAATATAGAAATTTAATTACATCAAGGTGAAATGTCTGTTACTAGTTTATTTCTGTACGTTAATGTCTAAACCATAATATTCCAATCATATATCAAAGACTTACACCAGTTTTACATTAAAAACCGATTGGTTTGGGAAAATCAGAGCTAACAAAGGATTACTTCTGATTTTTGTAGCAAGTATTTAGCATCAATTTGCATTTCACATCCAAAATGCAGAATGTTGCAGACATACAAATTTTATCTGTAGAAGTACCCTTTCAAATCAACAAAGAAACTGCTTTAATTTTAATTTTTATGAATTTATTAGAAAAAAAATGCAGTTATTCTTATGAAATGAAGTCATAGTCTACTATTCAATTTCCCTGGGTCCTTGCAAACATTTATGAAAAGAAACCTACCTTCATCTGAAGACAAAAATAAACTGACATCTAAAAACTTTGACCAGTAATGCATCATCAAAATTATCACATAACATCCCGACAAAAATGTGAAATAATCGTACAAAATTTGACCATCACTTGCACACATCTTTTTACTCCACAATCCAAGACATACACACTAAAAAATATTATCTTTTAACTTTTGATAAAAATCTTGAGTCATCCAAGAGTGAAATGATATTTTAACAAGCCATTGAGACTTGAGACGCAGTGATGCAAGCTGTTTATAAACAAAATTGTGCATGTGGAAAAAAAATGCTGAAATAAACCATATGAATATGAAAAGTTCAACCTGGCCATAGTTACGTAATTAGAAATCTTTTGTTTATTGTCGAATGTGATTTCTATTAGTTTTCTTTCAAATTTTATCTAATCTAATGTCTTTTGACTATTGACAAAAGCGTGTTAAGGAGTTATCGGAACACTATATAAGTAGCTTTAAATACCACTTTTGAGTACACTAGCATTGTGTATCAATACACCTTCATTTTCAATTCAATGAAAATTTGACAATTAAAGTTTTATGGTTTTTAGATGTAAGTGACATCGAAATTGAACAATAAGCGTACATATGTACACAAAGGGTGTGACATTATCGATACTACAAAAGTAAATAGTTACAGTCTTTCAAACATATGTTTATATAAATGCATGATTTATTTAATATGAAGTCACTACAATTGAAATAAATCAATAACTTAGAAAAAGTTTCTGGTTGTAACCTGAGTGACNCCTTTACTCCTCAATGCTGCACATCTGTTCAAGACCCCAGGGTTCAAGAGGACCCTTTTTAAGACTGATAGACAGTAAAAAACTTACCCTGATCTTGACTGACCGTAAAAAAGATGCTCTTCAATGACATTTTGTTTTTTATATGCTGACCTGATGTATCTAATCAGGCATAGATTTAGAGGGGGTGCACCCCCACTAAAACCAGAAAAAAATCAGGATTTTGGCCAAATTTGTCAAAAAATCTTCCCGCCATGACATTCTTGGCAAATTTCTTTTCAAGTGCACCCCACTCTAAATCCTGGATCCTAGAATCAATTATTCAAGCTAGGCCAAAAATTCAGTTAAACCTCCTCTCAGAGTATCATAAAAACAGGAAAATAATCCAAAATATTTCTTCTGGTGTTAAAAACATGACTTTTTACTATGGAACACTTGTACAAGAAAATATTGGCATTAGCTCCTCTGGAGTTTGACCTGTCACCCACCATTTTGAGGGTACAAACTACAAACCAGTTATATCGACATAAAATTGGGAGAATGCAGAATATCCCTGGCTATTTCATTATTAGTATGTAGTCAGTGTAACCTGCTAAAATCTGCATTTTTATCAAATAAAATGTAATGCATGTGTTATTTTTATCAAGACAAGGAAAGAACAGTCATAATTGACACCCTTGAGATTAAAATTGACACTAAATAATGGTAAAATAAGCATTTTCTCTGTTCTCTATATCATCAGATATAATCAGAAGCCCTGCTATTCTGCTACACTTTCATATAACACTATGTCAGAAACAATTATATGTAATCTTACATTATCACTATAATACATCCCTCCACCTCTGTCTGACAGATTGCTACTAACTGTTTAACATCAAACTACATGCCAAACATGTAAGGCAATGCATTACAAATGTATTGAAATCTGCACAAGGAAAATGTCTAACCATCAATAATGTAACCCACTATAAATGCAAAATGGACCAACATTATGTGTTGAGTGATGGGCCTGTCATGTGGATGCACAGTGCAATCCACCATACAAAATCTTCAGACCAAACACTATCTACTACAAGCTGAAAAATCTATTGACAAACAATTTTACATAAATCATGCTGAAAATATCAATCAATGAATGGGAAAACAGGATGAAAGATCTGAAAATGGGAAGTACTGGTCAATTCTTCTTACTAAAGCTTCAAACCAAATATCAGGAGGAAGCATGAAAATCTTAGACATTCATGTCATATGATTTTGAGAATGTAAGCTTTATTCTGCTGGGGACACCAAGAGAGCATGCACTGCTGGGGACACCAAGAGAGCATGCACTGCTGGGGACACCAAGAGAGCATGCACTGCTGGGGACACCAAGAGAGCATGCACTATCAGAGTTCAGTTTTTCAGTTTAATGAGGTGCTTTAATTCAATTACTAACAAAGTATGGGGCTTGTAAAGGGAGGATGAGGTATAAATATCCCATATCACAGCAAGTCTGGACTAAAATATTCCTTTGAAAATTGAAGATATCCCAATAATTTTTTAATATCCCATAGTCAATTTATTCCATAACCCTTTTTTGTCTTAAATATCTCATATCCCATTACCTAAAGTTGTTGGTATCTCATATCTCATTATACCCTAAACAATCTTCATAAATAACTCCTATTGCGACAATTTTTGCGCCCAAACTTGGTCAATTGATTGATTATGATTTAAGTATTCTAGCCTAAACCTTGAGAACTACAGTCAATGTGCATTAAATTTCTACATGAGATAACTATCCCATTTTTGTAACATCAATCCAAACAAATATAGCATTTATCAGAGGTACAAGAATGAAAGCTTTTATCTTTGAAATAAATAAACAAAACTTCTTTGTCCATTTTATAAAAATGCTTATTGAAGAGATTTTAAGGAATTTATTTTTCTTAGAGTGTTCTTTGATGCATTATGCAATATTGAAGAGAAAAAGCAGAAAAAATAATTAAATCATAATTTTCCATCCCTCTTTATATTTTCTACTTCTTCAGCTCTCAAACAGAAATTTCATTATGATAAAATTCTTTTTCATCTGCTAACTTCATCACATTAAATTGTAATTAACTAATTTAAACAGATATTCTATTAAGCGTGAAATGAGTGCCTCATGTCTCAGATAAACACTAATGGAGATCAGGTGTACTACTCACAAAGCACAAAAGAGTCATAAGTTATACTTAATTAAGGTTACAGTCATCATTAAATACTTTTACCATTATATATTAGTTTACACCTGAAAAAAGGGTAAATTTTTAAGGGGGGATAATCTTAATACTGTATAATCATTTATTTTCGTGGGGATAAAATTTAGTGGAACTATTTCGTAAGGACAATTGTTCATGGAATTCATGTAATATAGAGTAATTACCACTGCTGGAATTAAATTTGTGGGATCTTATTTCGTTGATAACTCTTGACTATGAAATAAACGAAATTTTATCCCCCCACGAATATTTCTGCTTTTACAGTATTCACACAACCAATAGTGAAATAAAAAGTTCTAGTACAGTTGACCTACGATGACTCAAACTGCAATAACTCAAACACCATGGATATCTCAAACCATTTATCTGGTCCCTTTGTTCAAGTTCAAACATAGTATGACCTCGCTATCTGTAACATCCCTCTTGGGTGTTCGACCCATCGAAGTTCTACTCTAAATACAGTCTTATTTTGACTGATCTGAATTAACACATGATGCTCTTAAGGATTTCTTACTTTTAAGTTTGAAATTCATGTGAACTAGTAGGTAAAGGTATATACATG
>MJUU01041475.1:135826-168771 GCA_002080025.1 Modiolus philippinarum
CATTTGTAACAGTTAGTTACCATTTGTAACAGTTAGTTACCATTTGTAACAGTTAGTTACCATTTGTAACAGTTAGATACAAATGACAAATTAGTTACAAATGACAATAAAATATGTTTTAATTAAATAATAAAATTACTATCCCTTACATACTGACTCCTAATTTCATACAAACTAATACTGAGGGATAAAGGATAGACAAAAAATTCTCTTAAACGTGGTCATCATATAGCACAACTGTAAGTCTAGTCTCGGATATTCCATACACAACAATTACTTCAAGTTTGAAGTTTAATTAAGTTTTCATCTTCTTTTTACTAAAATGATATAAATTAACTGAATATAAAAATGACTATTGAAACTAACAAAGGTTAAATCCCTTCAAAATGTTGCATGCTTTTATAAACAAACTTTCTTGAACATGATGAATCAAACCAAACATTTTATTAAAACTCCATAAGATTCTTTCAAAAATTATGCAATGTGCAATTTTCTATTAAAGCAAAATTTTCTTCAATGATACCAATCAAGTTTACTGCATTCATCAATCTCAGAATCTTAATAAAATATCATTATATCAAACCCACACTTTCTCATTTAATATTTAGTATTATTTTCATCACAGACAGTAAATATAAGGCTCACTCCAACTATCATCACTTCAAAGATCAATCAGAAAATGTACAGAGAAAATGTAAACTGCAGCAAGAAACAGTCAGTTTCTAAGATAAACCAAAATTTATTTGACTGATAGATGTAAAACATTATCTAGCTTGTTATTGGTAGGTAAGAAAATAAAATGGCCGAATATACTTGTCTATAATAGAAGTCAATGGTCAACATTTTTTCTTTCAATGCAAACTGTATGATAATTCTCCTTTATTATATTTAAGACAACTTAATGTTCCTATTAATTTACTACTAGTAACATCTGGTAGTTCTCAATTAAGCTATGATGAAAATTGTGGTATCTTCAGACAGGTGTATAAATTTATAAAGTCATCAAAGAGATTCCTCATTGTATAGTATACTGTAATTAAGAGACATCTGAATCAATCAATTCACTCATAAAACTGTTTATAAACAAGTTTTGATCTTTTACTATTTTGACTGTACTATGTAATACTTTTTTTTTTCTTTTTTTAAGTCTTACTTAAAACATATGTATCTGTGCATGCTTTCTATATTTATATAAAAATCAATATTGTTATTATATAAGGAGAAGACTTCATAAGGCCATACAAAATTAATTTATTGGTTCTTGGGCAATTTTTCATATCAAATGATGAGGGAGGGAGGTGATTTTTTTATCTTTTTATTTGCCAAAAAATAGATGAGGCAGCTTTTTACATTGTAAAAATCACCAAAAATGTAGTGAGGGAGGTGTTTTTTTGTTTTTATTTTATTGAAATGGCTAAAAATAGGGTCAATGAGGGGCTTTTTTCAAGTCTCAAACTAGATGAGGGAGGGCCTGTGAACCAATGAATTATTTTTTTATGGCCTAAGTTGGAAAAACTTGTGTCTTATCCTTTTTGTTTATGAGCAAATAAAATAATTATAACTTAAACAATTGGGCAGCAAGAATTCAAAACTGCACAAACCTAAGTTCTGTAAATTTACCGCAAATAAAGACGAGGAGAAAATTTCACGGTTCACAGTATATAGACATTCAATGCATTCAAATCTCTACAAGATTCACCCTTTCCCCACTCAAAAAAAATAGTAATGGTGCATTACATGATACCATGCCATGTTTCAAAAAAAAATTGGAGTTTCAAAGGGTATAATTCAATATCCCCTTAGACCTAGGAGCCCAAAAATGAAATTGGCTCAGGTTTTATGGAAAACAATTTCCATACCAAGTTTGAAGACTATATGTTATTTCGTTCACAAGTAATCAGTGGGAAACCTTTGGGGAACAGACAGAGGGACACACAACTCAGGGTATCACATAATACCTCTCCACTATGTGTGGCAGGGTATAAAAACGTATAAATGCCAAGCAAGCAATATTTCAGTTATCATCTGGATACAGATGTAATTATTTATCAATATTTAATTGGGAAATGATAAAAGCAATTACAAATTTGGCTTTTTCTGAATGCTAATTAAAGGGAAATAATCCAATATTCAAATCTTTCTATTTCTCAAAGTGAAACTGTTTTTTCCCCAAGATATATCTTTGTGTCATAACTGATCCATCATAAACCTCAACTTTGGTCTTTTTCTATGCCATATTTTAAATACAATGGATCAAACATTCTTTGTATTTTGAAATACACAATCTGGGCTACCAAGGATCAATCATTAATCCAAAGTAAAGTCTGTTCTTCAACACATGCTCCATACTTTGTCAAATTCATCAATTTTAGTCGATTTAAGTCTATATCAGAAAATTAAGTCCAAACTAAAATAGAACCAACTTAATTCATACTGCAACCTCTTTATTAGCATAAGTAAACTATATTTACTGTATAAATATAAGTGATACACAGTCACTAACCATATAACACTTTCTAAATGACTTCAACAATATGTTTACGTAGAAATTGTTCCATGATGTTGCAAGAATGCATGGATTCCATCACAACCCATTGACATCTGCTTCACTTTTAAAATCATCATTTTTTTTTCCAATAAAGTGTACCTAAAATGTGTTTTGTTATTGTTGCAGTATAAACACAATAACAGTTCATTGACTTGACATTATCTCAATATAAGGATTTGGCTCAAAACAGTGAAAATGCTTGCCACAGGCTTGCATTTTCCTGCTATTTTAAAGCCTTATATTGCATTTATGTCAAGTCAATGTAGTGCTATTGTCTATTTCTCTTGCTTGCCTATCAATACAGACTCCCAGTAGCCTCTAATTACACAGAACTTACTTTCTTCTTTCTTGTTTGGTGAATCTTTGATGGTAGTTAGTGTTTTATTAACTTTGTTAGTCATGCTTGAGGTGTTATTTCGTGCAGACGATGCCATTGATGCTTTCCTTGGTACTGTTAATAGAAGTCAGGTGACATTAGTAAAAAGTCATGAAGTCATGTAACCTTATTCCATAACTTGTGAAATTGTGCAGGCATTATAAAACGTGTTACAGGGTATGTTGATTGTCTGGGTATAATGTACTATGAGATCCGAGGCATGATTTGAAAATACATTTTAAAATGCATAGCAGTAAGCATTATACCAAAACAATAATCCTGTGATATAATACTATTAGTAGACTGAAGTAAAAATCAATGTGACAACCATGTGATAAAAGTAAGAAGACCATGTGACATTAAAGAAAGAGCAAGTCATGTCCGCAGAGTTCTTTTATAAGGAACAATAAAGTATTCCAAGTGGAAATGTACTCATAAGAAATAACACTGTACTCCATCAGAATTATGCAATGGTAGTGTGTTTGTTTTTGAAGCATTATAAAATCATTTTCAAGACTGGACATGTAGTTGTTCAATGTTTAAGACTCCAGGCTCAAATAGTGAACTCCTGCCACATTTTTATGCCATCAAATAGCTATATTACATAAATGATACAATTTTAAGATGTGCAGAAGAACATCTTCATACTTTAAATTTTCAAAAAAAAAAATGGAAAACCTAAGTTATCCCTTAAAGTTGTCGCATTGAAACTGATTGTCAAAAAAACAAACAATACTAATCTTACATCATTTTACTCTTCTGATGCATTCAAAGAACTCTGTTGTATATTTGTGAGAAAAATCCTGTGACTTCAATTAAATGTGACATAATTCCTAAAAAAGTGCTCTAGCAAATGTGGCTCATCAGAGTGTGACAAATCCAAGTTAGTAGGATGTAATGATAGAATTAGCAAGACAATTTCCTTGAGATGCTTTAGAGTTATCTCCCATATACCATAATTAAAACAAACAGTGAAAATGATTATTCCAAGTGGTGAAATTCCAAATGACATTTTTTTCATATTCTTTTTTAATTTATTTGCTGCGATTCAAGTTAACTAAGAATGAAATAAGGCTGGCTGGAAATTATCCCAGTAAACAGGTGACCATTATAGACTTACAGTCTGTGGGGGGAGGTATACTACTCTTCACTGGTACTGATTTCCTCCTTAGGCTAACCCTGTCACTAAGTTTCTTCTCATTCATTGCTCTGGATGATCCCTTTAAAAATACAAACTTATTATATTATAGGAGTTGTGATATTATTAGATTAACATGTCTGTTTTCAATTCAGGAGGCATAAAAAATGAAATTGTACACAGACAGACGGACAATTCCTTTATGAAGCTATTAGAAGACAACAAAAGTAATGTTGCATGCATTTTTGCTAAATGAACCAAAATACAGTTGAACATAAATGGCTCGAACACCAAAGGGACTGATGAAAACAGTTCAAGCTAGAGGGTTGTTTGAGCTTTCATGTTTGAACTGTGTTTAAATTCAAACAAGTGCCCAGAAAAAGGGTTCCAGACATCCATGGTGTTCAAGTTATTGTTGTTGGAACCATCAAGGTTTAACTGTACAAAGTTTTAAGGTATCATTAAAGAATACTTTACTCCTCATAGGTCAGGAAAATTGCCTAAACATTACACAAAACATATAATGACCAATACTTATTTATATTATATAAACCAAGCAAATCATGGTAAAAATTAAAATTCCTACAAACAAATAAAACAAGAGCTGTCGCCGAATGGCAGCCAAATATACCCCCTGCTCATTGAACCCTGAATCAATATTTTAAGTGCAAATCTAAGTGGGTGTGGACACAATACAGGTGTGGACACAGTATAAGTATGAACACAATAACATAATCTTCAAGAAAGAACATTTCACAAAGGTTCCAATGAAAATACTCTGTCAAATCAGACAAATATAAAATTCACCCTTCTTTCCCCTCTTTGACATTTAATACGAAAAAACACAAGCGTTACAGAAATTTCATAACAACACTTTGAAAACAACTTTTCAAGAGAATTACAATGAAAAAAGGTGCTTTTCTCCCACAGTTTGATTTTATCTATGCTTTGAATTATTGCTTTGATAAATGTCCTAGTCCAAAAAAATCATTGCAGAAGGAATCAACGAAAGTGGAAGTCAAATTATCTCCCTTCCTGGTTCCAGATATATAGATATTTTCCTTCATGCACATCTCCATATAGTGTTCTTCCTTTGTGTAAAGTTTCATCAAAATTCTTTAAGTGGTTTAAGAGGAGTTGTGCTTACGAGGTAATGCATACATAGGGAAATTAACAAAAAGTCAAAGTAAAATTATCTCCCCTTCCTAGTTTCGGACAATAATTATATTCCTTCATGCAAATCTCCGTATAGTGTCCTTCCTTTGTGTAAAGTTTCATCAAAATCCTTCATGTGGTTCAAGAGGAGTTGCGCTTACGAGGTAACGCATACATAGGGAAATTAACAAAAAGTCAGTCGAATTATCTCCCCTTCCTGGTATCGGACAACAATTATATTCCTTCATGTACATCTCCATATAGTGTCCTTCCTTTGTGTAAAGTTTCATCAAAATCCTTCGAGTGGTTCAAGAGGAGTTGCGCTTACGATGATGTAACCCATATATAGGGAATCAACAAAAAGTCAAAGTCAAATTATCTCCCCTTCAATTATCTCCCCTTCCTGGTTTCGGACAATAATGATATTCCTTCATGCACATTTCCATATAGTGTCCTTCCTTTGTGTAAAGTTTCATCAAAATCATTCAAGTGGTGTAAGAGGAGTTGCGCTTACAAGAAGTGTGGACAGACGGACAGACGGATGGACAGACAGACGGACAGACAGACAGGGTGATTCCTATATACCCCCCCCCCAAACTTTGTTTGCAGGGGGTATAACAAAATGGACAAGTCCAATGATTTAGTATGCCATCCACTCTAAGGAAGGGTTTTATCCAGGGGTATTATATCATTTCTTGATTGGTTCTTTTATGTGATAATTGATTCAACATCTTAATTTATAATTTACTGGATTATTTAAAATATCTACTTGAGCAAATTTTCGAAATGGTAGACTATAATTTATAGCACTAAAAAAATCAGTTAAATATTTAGAGAAAAAATTGATCACTATTGAAAAAAATTTTATGACAAAAAATATTCTATTAAACTACAGGTGCAGAAGATTTAATATTTGAGGATTATCAGAAAACAAATATGAATAATGATTGATTTTTCATCTCTGTCAATATCAATTAAATAAAAGGTAGGAGTTTTTATTAGCACTGGGTCAATATTTATATTAATCTTGTCAACTCCCTGAAGTCTGGAAGAGCACTTTACTACCCAAACAAACTGGGACAAAAAAAGGACATATCCATTTAATTTGGAAACTAGTACATTGCTTTAGAGAAAATTATACTAAATACAGCCACTAATGTGAAGATACAAACAATTACTAAAGAACATCCAACAAAGGTTGAAAGGCGCTTAATGCTGCAAGATATATATTCTTGGTACATGTATTAAAAATGTTTCATGCCTAGCCTCAAATGACATTTTAGTGCTTTATCCCCCTTTTTTGCTACTAATTTGATGTGCTGATTGTATTGGCAATTACAAAATTTTAACCATTTTCAGCTATAGATATCATGCAGTTAATGGAAGATGGGACTACCTAGCCTATATCAAAATTTCCAAAACGATAGCTACAAATATAGCATTCTCATAATACATGATATTTTCTTTATTGCACGAGGATATATTTATATTATTATTCATGTTCATATTGTGGTCTATAAAATGTTATGCTCTGCATCTGGGGAAATAACATTATATGAAGCATGTACTCATTATTGACTTGTAACCCTTTGTCTGTTTCATTTCATTCAGAATCCAATTGTTATTAATTTCTCTGTATGATCAGTTATTGTCTATATAGCCAAGTACCACAAAAAATAAAATACCTTGGTATACCCTGGTAACTAGTCTAATACAACCATTTCTGCCAACATCAGACTATCCAAACCCATCTACAAACAATATATTACTCCTTTGCCTGATCTACCATCTTTGATTTAGACTTAAATGTAAACTTAAACATCAGTCCCTCATGCATGAAATGAAGGTAAAAGTGAGCTAATCTCGTGATTATCAAAGATGCATCTTCTGACAAAATAATACTCCTACCCGTATACCTACTCAATTAACTTTAGTTGAAGTTTGAGCAACCCACTCAGTCCTGGAATTTAACACAAACTTCAACCTGAGTCACTAATATGCATGAAATGTAGGTCAAAGTGACTTAGTGACTTAGTTCTGATGAGGTATCTCTTGTCTATCCAAGAGGCATCAACTGACAAAACAATATTTTTCCTCCTGCTCTAGTATCTCAGATCTGGACTTGAGGTAGATCAGTAGTCTTCCGCCATTTTGAATTTGTTATTTATGCTTTTATGGTATTATATGCAAATATTTTTATTTGTAATAAATAAATCTATATTATATCCATAATACAAAATGCAAAGGACCTACATGGACTACATTGATTTCACATGTCTTTATCTAATTAGACGAGGTATGGTAACTTGATAATTCAATAAATTGGAAGTCGATTTTTGAAAAAGGGAGATAATTTGATATAAATATTTTACATAGATATCACTATGCAAATTCACATTTTACAAATTATATGAAAAACAAAATCGGTGACCCCCATTTTTCTTTATATTTTTTGAAAGTATGTTCAAAGGGCTAACACATGAGTAAAGTAGAAAAAAATCTATGGAATAGTTTTAAAGAAATGAACAATTTATCTGTTTTTCCCTATATGTTCATTAGAAATATTTGATTATTTTGATATCATTTATTTTAAAAACAAGCACGGTGATCCACCTCTTTCATTTTTTTTTATTTCAATGGAAAAAAATTTGGAGTACCCATCTACCTTAAATGTCAACCTTAACCTGAGTCAATTATGCATGAAATATAGGTCAAGGTGACCAAATTGTAAATTCACATTTTACAAATTATATGAAAAACAAAATCGGTGACCCCCATTTTTCTTTATATTTTTTGAAAGTATGTTCAAAGGGCTAACACATGAGTAAAGTAGAAAAAAATCTATGGAATAGTTTTAAAGAAATGAACAATTTATCTGTTTTTCCCTATATGTTCATTAGAAATATTTGATTATTTTGATATCATTTATTTTAAAAACAAGCACGGTGATCCACCTCTTTCATTTTTTTTATTTCAATGGAAAAAAATTTGGAGTACCCATCTACCTTAAATGTCAACCTTAACCTGAGTCAATTATGCATGAAATATAGGTCAACGTGACCAAATTGTAAATTCACATTTTACAAATTATATGAAAAACAAAATCGGTGACCCCCATTTTTCTTTATATTTTTTGAAAGTATGTTCAAAGGGCTAACACATGAGTAAAGTAGAAAAAAATCTATGGAATAGTTTTAAAGAAATGAACAATTTATCTGTTTTTCCCTATATGTTCATTAGAAATATTTGATTATTTTGATATCATTTATTTTAAGAACAAGCACGGTGATCCACCTCTTTCATTTTTTTTATTTCAATGGAAAAAAATTTGGAGTACCCATCTACCTTAAATGTCAACCTTAACCTGAGTCAATTATGCATGAAATATAGGTCAAGGTGACCAAATTGTTTTACCAACATAAAGTACTATCCAAGGTACATCCATGGACAAAAGCTTATCAATATATGACCTGTGCCTCAAAAGATACCTGGACTTCACTTTCTGACAAACAGACAAATGGATGGACAAACTTGAGAAAAGCTATATCCCCTCCCCAACTTTGGGTGATGGGATAAAAATATTAGAACTGCATGATTAACGGATGGCGGTTGTAATGAAGTAATAAATAGAAAATCCAATTCCTAAATACCCCCTACCCAACCCCATTCAAGGAGGGAGGTATGGGGTTAACACTGTACTTACCTGAGATATTGTTGAAATGGTGCTAGAGGTACTGTCTCTCCTGTCCCGTTTACCTGGCATTGACAACCGTCCCACCGAAGGATCTGAAACAGAGAAACATTTCTCTCATTGACAAAATTAAATCTTCAGTCAGCTACCTCTTGTGCAATAAGTATTCCTGTATCTCCATTTGACATAAAAATGATGCACTTTATTCCATAAAGTTATTAAATGGCCTATATGGAGCTATGCAATGTTTTTTCACAGAATTCTTGCTGAGTACCTCTTTTTCACAACTCAGTAGAACTGTTTATCACATTATTCAATACCCATGTTAATAGCAAATAAAATAATTACTCCCTTATGATTGTTCATTATATTATAACTATTTAATAATTCAAGGATAACTAGTGATATACAGAGGTCTCTTATCATGTATTGTGTTTTGACCTTGCTGAAATGGATTGTCATATCTTAAATCAGAAATCTCATCAAAATTTTATTTTTCATTTCTTTTTTTAAAAATCTTAACATGGTGGAGCAACATAACATAATTTTATTGTTCAACCACATACATAAAATGGGTTTGACAATGATAAAGAAATACAATTATACAATGAAAACAATAAAGAATTTTAGTAGACAATACACAATATTTCAGGCAGCAAATAAACTTTTATGTATGAATCTTGCAGAATTAAGAATAATTATTGGATCTTTATTTGACATTAGGAATATATATTTATCTTTGGAATTTAAATATTTAAATATGCAACAATGCACCGAATATTTTAGTGTCACCACTGCGCTTGTGATGTTGTGATACAGGAAAAATTCATGCACAAAAATAATTTCTGAACATATGTGACTGAATGATACAACAGCGGCGACACCAATTGGGAAGAGCATGAAGGTGGAGTCCATTGAAAATGTCAGAAGAAATTTCATCCAATTCTGGTAAATATATAAACAGAAATGCCAAATACCAACTTCAAAGACTTTGGTTAAGCTCTTCTCGGAATTGAGTTCAAGACCTCCAACACTGAAGTCCAACAAACCCATGCTTAGCTTCCAGGGTGTTGAGATATGTTTTCAGAGGAATTAACAAAGTAGTAATTAGTATTTTGAAAAGACAGATATAGATATGTTTCTGTTATGCATAGAATAATTGTAAGGAATCACTTGATCTACCCTATAGGTATTTATACATCTATCTTTGGCACTCACTAAGATGGGATCCATTAATTATCTTGTACCTAACCAAGAGATAATATAATTTACTTCTTGAAAGTATATTAAATTATTCAATAACATATGAAAGTGTTAAGCAGATCAGCAACAGCTGTTGGCTTTATTAAATATAGATCTTGTGTTCAGCTAAATTCTTTTATTTTCATTCATCTTTCAGAAATGTCATCAATAAGGAGAGAACAGGTATCAAAATTTTCAGAAAACAAAAGAATGGCAATTATGTTGTAAGAAGACATTTGTTTTGTTTTGTTTGTTTGTTTGTTTGTTTGTTTGTTTGTTTGTTTGTTTTTTTTGTTTTTTTTCTTTTTTAGTTATAATTCAGTTAATGTGTAAAAAAAATACTGGGTAGGCAAAGACAAACATCAAGATTTCTTTTGGTGTAAACGTAACATATAAAAAGTTAAAGTGTAATTTTTAAGATACTTATTTGACATAAAACCAATCAATCAATCAAATAATTAATAAGGTTTAATTTTTCTTCACTTCAAAAAAAATATGACTTCACTTCAAATGTGAATTATGGACAAAACGTAAAACCAGAAATGACTGAAGTAAATAAATCTTTTAATTATCAATTAACACTAGTCTCCCGCAATCAATGGTATAATTTGTCTGTGTCAATCCCGTCTAATCCTCCATTGTCTCAGTATCCCACTCACCTGGATAAACAGCATGTCGATTCCGAGCCCATGATGAATCCAAACTAAATGTTCTTTGCAATTTCTTATGAAAAAATTTGAACATTGTACTCGTAGTTAACATCCACAAAATGAATTTCCAAATAACTATTTCATTTCCATACAAAAGGAAGTATTGTCATTTTCACCCTTAATCAGTCCTTACACCGCCTGGTCTTAAATTAGGCCAAACTAATAAATAATTAATCATGATTATTGATCGGTGAAATCATATGTAATTTGTATGATCATAATTTATGTTTCTAGGACCATGCCTACAAGTTGTGAAATACAAATGGCATTTGAGGTTAATTGTGATTTATTGGTCAACAAAATCAATTACAGATACCATTTCACTCTGAAATTGATCACAAATTATTTTCAATAATTAAATAAAAAGGGTTTAATATCAGCCACTATTGATCGCCATGGACAAATATGTTCTGTAGACTAGATCATCAGATAAAATCCATAGAGACTAAATTCAGATCAAAAACAAAATGATGTCATGACAACATCATGAATTTCATTAAACCTCCCGTATAATTATGTCAATGATAATCAAATAATTAAAATCAAAATTATCGATATTATTTTTAGATCCCATCCCCTATTTTCAATACATGTTCTTTATGCTGAAATGCATGTGCAAAATAAGAATTGTACTTTCAATTCAAATCCATATTTGGTTATTTGGTTTGGAATTTTGAACCTTTTCCAAGCAAAAACTATTTTTTTAATCTTTTTTCGTTTGTTTTTTTTTTTTTTTTTTTTTTTTGTTTTGCTGTCAATAATATGACATACAATGGCCATTCAAATTAATTTCTCCTCTGTGATTTGTTTCTATAATTATTACAAAGTGTGATTGAAAGCCTTGTACTTCCCATTTCCTCTTAATATCATATCGAACAATTGGCTGATCAATACCGCTAAAGTCTAGGTGCATTAACTTGGAAGAATTTTATCCATGATTTTATTTATTATTCATCAAGTCGACACACCAATCAATACAGACCACCATAACACAGTCACAGAAATGACTCTGCTTTATATTTTGAAAAATGTTCCATAGGAATCTACAGTTAGAAATTCATTATGTGCATCTCAAGATACTTTAAAAAAGATCCCTTACAATTGGCAGTTTAGCTCTAAGTAGGTTTTGTTAAGCCTTGGTAAATTTTTCTTCACCAACTTTTTTTTCTTTTATAGGAGACTATTCATTAATAACACTTTGATGAACTTCACTTTTTATACTTGCCCTGAGTGGCATTAAACAAACAGCAGCAATTCAGGGCTACCACTGAAGACTTCGGGACAAACGACACTTGGAAAAGTGTTAACACAATATAACACGGGACAAAACTTAACTACTTATTTATATTATGAAATCAGTTTATTAACTCCATATTAATTATTTTAATGAAGCAAAATTGTCAATGCCTAAAAAATCACTTGAGAAGGAAACAATGAAAAGATAGTCAAATTGTCTCTCCTTCATGGTGTTGGACAATAATTATATTCCTTCATGTACATCTCTATTAATGTCCTTCTTTTGTGTAAAGTTTCCTCAAAATCCTTCCCGAGGTTTACAGCAGTTGTGCCTGCTACGAGGTAATCCTTGTAGATTGAATCAAAGAAAAGTCAAAGTCAAATTATTTATAATTCATAAGTTCAGACAATAATGATTCCTTCATGCACATCTCCAAAATTGTTTTGTGTAAAGTTTACGAGAAGCATAAACAGATGGACAGGCAACAGGGTGATTCCTATATAGTTCCCTACAGTTTGTTGACTGGGGGTATATTAAATGAAGCCCTGAATCAAATCGGATGTATTTCAAATTTTTTATTGGAAGCAAATCAAACAACCAATTTGACCCTTGTTTGCCCCCTTCAAAATATAAGCTTGACTCCTAAACCTAAAACACATCCTAGTTCTTCAGGCTAAACAGCTTTTGTTTTTTAAATTCACATGAATTCTGGTCACTAGAATTGAGTTGCAACACTAATGTTTCATATCATCATACAACCTCAATTTTTTTTTTTTTTGCAGTGGAATAATTTTTGGGGAAACAACATCTCTTTTAAGTTTTATGAGAGAAAAACTATTCAATGAATGAAGTAATTAAATATTTTCCCTGCTGCCATTATATCTATTTCTGGAGGGGGGTCAATTAGCAGTTTATTATTTTGTACTTCTTTCATTGAGTGATCATACAAAAATATTTGTATAGGTTTACTGCCAAGTCTGTGGTGGTAATACACTAGAAAACTACTCTACTACTTCATCTAATTGATGGAGAAAGCATTTTAATCAAAAGCAATTAAGCATACAGAGAAAATAAATCTCAATTTCAAAATAAAACAGAATTTTTTCAGAAATTTTTCCAATAGACTAAGACCGTGTTTACATTAGAACAAAATACAGATCGATCTAAAGTAAATCGATCTATTTTAAATCACTTTGCATTTACAATCTTTACCCTTAAATCGCTCGCGATTGATCCAAAATAAACTGATGTGTTTACACATAGCCTGCAAAGACAATATATTTATAAATATTTATCACTGTAAGATCGATTCTTGATCTATCTTTGCGTTTACACTTATTGCTAGATCGATTCAGTTTAGATCGATCTAATTTAGACCACCTTGCGATGTGGTCTACTTTAGATCGATTCCGAATCGATCTAAACTTTTAACACTTGCTTAGGATCGATCTAATTTGAATCGATCTCCCTTTAGATCGATCTAAAACTGCAAGTGTAAACAGGGTCTTACAAAGATATTATTTTGGAGTAAAATATGTTTGCTTCGGAAGGTGGGGGTCAATACTGAATATTGTTGCTTCGCTACATAAGTGGGCCATATTTTCTTTGCATTATCAATTTTTACATACAAATGACCTCACATAGAGTGTCATCCACCTAACATGTCCAGCGACTATCTTTCTGTGTTGTAATGATTCTTGTACCTGGTATAAACAGCCAATTTTTTTTTTTAGTGGTACTATACAATTACGTATTCAAGGAGTCTGTACATTTATGAAATATCAATGATTTACAAAGTGTAACAACAATACATTCCAAGAACATAATGAAACTAAGGACAGACAATCAGGCAAATAGAAATGAAAATGTCAAAATGTGTGCATTACATTTACGACAAGGTTATAAAATTTTCAGTTGTAACATGTTACAGTATAATGTTCCCTTGTCTGATAAATGAATATGAGGTATATTGATGACAAAATACCCTAAAAGAATGTTCACCTGACCCAACAAGGCGCACAAACACCTAGATTGACCTCAAGAATATTATTATCTCTTCTGAAAGTACCAACATTTATTCTAAATTACTTACTTGAAGGTTTACTCTGAGAGGTCATAGAGGAATCTTCCTTTCGTAAATCAGAACAACTACTTCTTGCAGAATTAAGAGCTGATCCCAAAACATTGCCACTCCCTACTGAATCATTTAAATCTAATTTTGGAACAGTAGAACTTGCATTGGAGCTGACTGATGAGTGACGTTTTAAGTTTCCCGGTGGAGGCAACCTACTCTTCTTTTTATGTTGTTCTGACATGTTTTCAGGTTTCTTTACAGGAGGTGGAGCTGATATCTGCAGCTTGCTTTTTATTTTACTATAATCAGGAGTTGGCATGTTCGAAACTTTTTTTATAGGCTTATTTTCTGGTTCTTTTTTTGCCGGGGGAGGAGTACTAAGATATTCCTGAAGTTTACTTTTCACCTCAGTCTTTGGTTTTGGAGGTGCATTCTGGTTACTTTCGATCTTATTCATTACGGCATCCCATTTACTTTTAGGAGGTGTACGTTTTATAATTTTAGGAGGTTCTTTTTCCACCTTTTTACGTCTTTCCTCTGAATGAGAACTATTCTTATCTTCCTGAATTTCTTTCTTCACTACATTTTTCTGGAATCTACTTTTTCTTTTTTCGGCTCTTTCTAATTTTTCTTCCTCGGTTAATTCAGGTACTGCCTGTTTAATGTAGTCAGCTAGTCGAGATGCAACCTTTGGTTTTTTATAATCTGATTTCTCAATTTCTTTCTTTTTGGGTGTCATCTTTTTCCCAGATTTCGAGACATTATTTTCCGTGCTTTTGTCATCTTCTTTCTTTTCTGGCGTGCCTTCTTTTTCAACAATCTCGATATTAACCTCTCCACTTTCTAAAGCAGCATCTGATTGGCTGCTTTTATCCACAAGATCCAATTGTTGATCAGCTTCTATCCTTTCATCCTCAATGTTTTCATCTATTGCAGCAGGAGTTGGTATCTGTAAAATCAAAATACAAACATTTATTACCATAGAAACAAGTTTTTAGATCTAAACACAGAAAAGCATGTATTGGAAATTATCATGCAATGTCTCCATAAAAGGTTTGATTAAGCTGCTGTCATGGTTATAAATAGTACTAATATAAACAAATCCATGTGACTTTCACTTTGCATACAGTTGCAATCAGATGTTTAACATGTAAATACTCTCTAAAAGATTCATTTGGTCATGATATACTACCAGACTGACATACAGTTTATTTTCATTTTGACCTCCATATATGATAATATTGTAAAAGCTTCATCTATGGGGACAGGAATGTCCGAGGATATAATTTTACAAAGTTTCCAGTTTAAAATATTTGTATGGGAAAAAGGAGATGCTGATGAAATATGACATTTCACATAGATCTGTCAATTTCATAATGATAATATCACAAAGGAAAAATTTCCACAAATGGCTGTTTTGGACTGAAAAACAAGAACTTTCTTATCCTTATTCAAATGCGCAATTAATTGTGCAGTGAAAGTGTCTATCCACCTTATAGCCATCATACTTACATCATTATCCACCCTTTTTGTTTTTTTTTCATCCTTTTTTCTTGTGGCCATTTAACGATAAAATCGAAATAGACCAAAACATATTCATTATCTTTACAATGCAAAAATGTCCAAATTTGATTTTCAAAACAAACTAGGCATCCAATGTTCAATGTGGTTAACAATTTGACAATAAAGGGCTACGCCAAGCGCAGCATGATACGACCGCAGCATTTCGACCACTGAAATTTCAACAAAAGTAGTTTAAAGTGAATGTGGACACAGTAAAGAGCTTGACACAATAATTAGATGGACACAAAAAGAAGCTAGACACAGTTATTAGCTAGAAACAAAATAGGGAAAAAACCCTTTTGATAACTTACTGATAAAAAACCGTAAGAGCTATGCAAAATATGTACTATCAACTAAAACTTTACATCCATAGAAATTCAAAGAAAAAATCCATCGAAAACTGATGAAAAATAAAGATATGACACATTTAGAAAAATTGCAATTTTGGCCCCTTTGACCCCTTGTAGCTCCGAAACAGTAAGAGCTACAAAAAATCCGTTGACATACCACTGAAAGCTTATATCAAGAGGAATCCAAAGAAAAAAATCTCATTGAAATCCGATGAAAAATTAAAATTCTACATAATCTGCAAATTTGCAATTTTGGCCCCGTTCGGCCCTCATAGCTGGGAAAGGAAACAAGTTACCAAAAATATAATAGCTAAGTGCTATATTAATTTTTCGCAAGGAATCCATTGAAGAAAACTGCATCAAAATCGGACTTAAAATAAAAAAATTATTTTTTTTGAGATTTGCCCCTGTTGGGCCCCATTTATCTCGTGAGTGGTACATGCTACGTGAAATCCGTTTGGCATATTCCAGATTGGAAATTTCCTCAGGAGCACACTGAAACAAACCCCATCAAAATCCAATAAATAATAAAGATTCTACAGTCAAATATGTGAAAACACCTCATTTAACCCTTTTTTGGCCCCTAATTCTGAAATGGGTGGGGCAAAAACCTAAAGGAAAAAAAACGTTTCTCAAGAATGTTCCAAGAAACATCATACTAAGATTTGAAAACAATCCATCCACTAGAACCAAAGTTATGCTGTCCACAGACACGAAAATACCTAATTTTACCCCTTTTTGGCCCCTTTTTTGCCTCTTTTTCAAAAACGGGTTGGGCAGGGAATGCGAAATTAAAACCCGGGCTTAAGCTTGTGCCAACAAACATCATACTAAAATTTGATAACAATCCGTTCACTAGAACTAAAGTTATGCTGTCCACAGACGCCGACGCCGACGCCGACGCCGAAGCCAGCGCCATACCATAATACGACCACAAAATTTTTGCGGTCGTATAAAAAACTTACCATTTTAAACATATTTCCAACAATATGACACAGTTTTAACTCCCAACCAATTTTACATACAAAACATGCCTTAGAGACAGTCTTTTATGATGAATAAATTCTAAAATTACGACCTTGTCCCTTTCATCTGTTACTTATTGTTATGTATGCATTTCCTAGAGAGAAATATGCAGTTGTGTGCATAAATCAAGACATCTTTTCTCATTAATGTCAAAATGATATCATAATTCTGTGAGACTTGTCTCTTAAACTTTCTATTAATTGTCAAAATAATTAACCGATTACCTAACAAAATGGCAGGTTTTATGTCTTTAATTTTTCTTTGTATCAATATGATTACAAAACTTCAAAGCTATCTTAGTAAAATTGTGATATCTTATGGGTTTATATTTCTAATCATATTGGTGAATGAATCAAAAGCAAGAATTGGAACCCTGAACATAAAATTGCAAGTAATCCTGAATATACTTCAGAATATATTCAATTTAAGAGTCATTAGTTATGTAAAATTCTGTTATCATTTTTCAGTCCTTTGTTTTGCAACAAATCAAATCCCTACTTTCTGCAATAATTTCAAGTAACTTGGAACACAAAGAAAAAATTCAGCAAAAACCCTCTAAAATGGCCTTAACTGAGACCAAAACTATTTTCTTACTTTTTGCCCACAAACCTAAATTACAGTGCTTATATAAAAAATCCTTAAAACAAGCAGAAATGCAGCTTCCTCCTGTTTCTGCATATTTAGCCCAAAGTCAAAATTTGTCAGGTCTTATTGAACAGCTATGACTTGTGTGAAGTATTAACAATTCATGGGTTTCAGATTTACTTTGATTTGATGCCTTATTTAGTATTTTGTCAAAACCAATAAATATAGATTTGTAGTACTTTCTAAAGCCAAATAGTAACCAAACTGTTTTAAACCATAACATCCACCATGCATTTTACAGATTTTACAGATCAGCCCTAGGGTATTACTGGTTTGAAGCCTTAAAGTAATACTATACATTATGTAACAAAACACTCAAAAATGAATGTAACTTCTTCTTTATTGCATATTATCAAAACAATAATCAGATATAACTATAGGCTCAGAGACTGAGCCTGTATCGCTCACCTGACAAAATGCTTCTATGCCATTCATGACCAAAAATGAAGTTTTTTACCAATGGGGTCTAATGTTTAGCTATGTTCTCCATTGGCATTCATGTTTTTTGTCTGATCCTATTGAAATGTGTAATTTTTTAAGAAGACTTTCTATGCATTTAGTTAAATTTGCTTAAATAGTTTCAGAAAGTAATTTGCTTAAATAGTTTAAAAGAATTTAAATTTGCTTAAATAGTTTCAAAGAAGATGATGAAAAGGATAGTTTTCTCATACAAGCTCAATTATCAAACTATGTTCTGTATTGGAGGCCATGTTTTTAATCGGATCAGAGCAAAATGGGCAATCTTTGCTATGGACCTTTAGTACATCATTCCTGTAAAGTTTGGTTGAATTTTCTTCAGTGGTTTCAGAGGAGAAGATGAAAATGTGATTTTCCCATAGGGTCAAATGTTAAACTAAGTTCTGTGCTGGCAGCCATGTTTTTTATCGGATCCCAACGAAATGAGCAATTTTTGTACAGGACCTTTAGTACATCATTCCTGTAAAGTTTGGCTGAATTTACTTCAGTGGTTTCAGAGGACAAGATGATAATGTGATTTTTCAGATAGGACCAATACTTAACCTAAGATCCGTGCTGGCAGCCATGTTTTTTATCGGATCCGAATGAAATGAGCAACCTCTGTAAAGGTCCTTCCGAACATCATTCCTGTAAAGTTTGGTTGAATATGCTTCATTGGTTTCAGAGAAGAAGATGAAAATTAGATTTTCCCATAGGGTCCAATGTAAAACTATGTTCTGTGCTGGCAGCCATGTTTTTAATCGGATCGACGGAAATGAGCAATCTTTATGAAGGACCTTAAGTACATCATTCCTGTAAAGTTTGGTTGAATTTGCTTCAGTGGTTTCAGAGGAGAGCATGGAAATGGGATTTTTCCCATAGGTACCAGTGTTAAACCTAAGTTCCGGGCTGGCGGCCATGTTTTTTATTGAATCCCAACGAAATGAACAATCTTTGTAAAAGACCTTCCATACATCATTCCTGTTAAGTTTGGTTGAATTTGCTTCAGTGGTTTCAGAGGAGAAGATGAAAATGTGATTTTCTCATAGGGTCCAGTGTTAAACTAAGTTCTGTGCTGGTGGCCATGTTTTTTATCGGATCCAAACAAACTAGCATTCTTTGTAAAGGACCTTTAGTACATCATTCCTGTAAAGTTTGGTTGAAAATGCTTCAGTAGTTTCAGAGGAGAAGATGAAAATGTAATTTTTCCCATAGGGTCCAATGTTAAACCTAAGTTCCGTGCTGGCAGCCATGTTTTTTATCGCATAAGAACGAAATGAGCAATAGTTGTAAAGGACCTTCAATACATTCCTGTAAAGTTTAGTTGAATTTGCTTCAGTGGTTTCAGAGGAGAAGATGAAAATGTGAAAAGTTAATGGACGGACGACAGACGACGGATGTCGGGCGACAGACACCATATGATGGCAATAGCTCACACTGACCCTTTGGGTCAGGTGAGCTAAAAATGTATCTAAGTAGATTCAGCATAATTAACTTAAGAGTGCTAAAAGTACCAGCAAAATTAGCTTAAAGGACAGAGCTTTGCACAAGTCTGATTACTGTGAAAGTATTATTGTTCGTGGGGTTCCAATTTTCATGGATTTCGTGGTTCGCTTCAACCACGAAACTAAGTTCCCAACGAAATGCATTTTTTCCTAGAGTTTTAATGCATCAAATTGGAAACCAGGAATTTAAGTTCCCTCGAAATAGTGATATTTATGAAAACCACGAAAATTGATGTCCACGAATAAAAGTACTTCCACAGTATACTGTGTTTTCAAAATTTCAAAACTATAGAATTATTTTTAAAATTCTGTCAAATTTAGCTAAGAAAAAAATGTTTGTTTGGATAATTGTCTGAATGTGGGTAATACATGTGTCTCCACTTAGATAGTTGTATAGGGTACATTAACTACCAGTACAGTAAATGTACCATATGTACTGTAAAAGCGCAAGTTTTTGAGTGGGAGTTATATTAGCAACATTCACAATCAAGAAAAATCCACAAAAATCCCTCCCATGCTAATAATTTGATTTGGAACTGTTATTTAAAGAAACAAAGGCACCATCAAATTCAAAAGCCACAAAAATTACTCCAACTCAAAATGTTTGTCCTACAAAATTACGAAAATAACACCCCACGAAAATTTTCATGTTTACAGTATCTGATGAAATAATTTCCTATACATCTGAAATGCAAAACTAAATTTAATAATTTTGAAGTGTTCAAATTTTTCTTTTAGTTTGTTTATTTCGAGATTGTCATGCAGCATATACAATCTAGAGATCTAGTAACAGAAATACCTTATCAGCAAAAAATTCAAATGTAATTTAAGCTGATTCTAAGCTGCTTACAATGACAAACTGAAAGAAAATGAAACTAAAATTTTTAATTCTCAACTAAACAATTTTTTATCCTCCAAATTTTTTTTTGTGTGTGAAAATCAATAATTGCAATTTTTATGTGGTTTGGCATCATGATACAAAAATTTTATAAGGCTCTATTATTACTTACGTCTTCTATTAATCCTCCTTCAATATTATCCACAGAAGAAATCTGTTCAGTAGAAATGCCCTTCACATCACCTGTACTTGTGCCAATTGTGTCACTGAAAAAAAAACAAAATCTTGACATTAATTTACCTGGCAAAGCCTCAGATCTCTTACTTATATTATCAAATATAAAAACTACCTGAATCATGTTAATTGTCGTAATATCTGGCTGTAAAAGTCACCGTAGACATACAATTACCTTCGGAAAAACAAGAAAAATGTTCGGTCTAATCTGACGTTTCACCTAATCACATTATGTAAACAAAAAAGTGGTTAATTCCGTTAAGTAAATCAAATATTTTGTATTTTGTGGATTATCGGATTAAAAAAAATTAATTTAAAGTACATGTATGTACATAACCTACACATTGCGATTGTATTAATTGTGGATCTATTCTACACGGCAATAGCATGTGATGTAGTACAAAACAATCATAATCAAACCAAGATTTTTGTCTGCATAAAATAATTGTTCCTATCTCATACTAATTACATTGAATTTGACAGTTTTCCAGAATCACAATGTTGGGAAGATGCATTCATAATTTTATTTTAGAGGGCCATTATGAGCTTACACTTAAGTCTTAAGCTAATGCTAATTACAAAAAATCTGACAATTTTCCACAATGTAAATTCATTCACAATTTTGTATTACAGGTACTTTAAGAGTGTGGGCTTGAGCACTGTTTATGTTGTTGAGTTGTAACATTTCTTATACTTTTGAAGATTTTGTTTGGTTGGAATAAATCATTAAACTCTGTTTAAATATCTTTTTTTCTAATTAACTAAATCAAAGTTTGCAATTCTTTGAATCATTCATTCAATTTGTACGGTTGGGCTTTATTAAGACCTCTTCTTGTATTTGGAAAGTTACAGCTATATTTTACTCTTAACTAAAATGTGTAAATGTCTAATGAAGCAATTAATTAGCTATGTTGGAATGCCTTTTGTTGACTTATGCTGTATTTAAAAGTCTTACTGCATAATTTGTATATTTGATTGTTGAAAATTGAGTTTACTATGTGTTGATAGATTTAATTCCAGGGCTAATTGCAATCATCAAAGCACTAATTGATGATGTGAAATTACCATTTACAACTGTGTTATAACACCTCTTTTATGTATAAAACTGTTGCGCAAAATGTAATTTTGATACCATCTATCATGTATTTTAATGCCTGAAACTTTTGTAATCATCCAATCAAAACAGATGTTTCATTTAAGCATTATATTAGAATCTGGATTTACAATACTCTTCTATAACAATTTCTTGTCATATAATTTGAGAAAAGCCATTTCTTTTCCCCATCATTTCCCTTTTTTGATTTTAATAGAACCCATCACTTTAATTTGAAATTTAATCCATGAGTCCTCCAACCTATCCCCTCAATAACAACTTTTGCTTCCTTAATTCTGCCTTTTAAGTAGTTTTCTACCCAAGATGTCTGTGTTTTAAAACCCATCATATTTTCATAGTAGAGCTCTATCTGGTTATTTAAATATTAACAATTAAAATTCGTATTAAAAACAAGAACGTGTATTGCCTGAAGATTAAAAAACAGGGATTTATATTAAATCTGTAATACACCTCAGAATAAACATCAACAGGACAAATTCTAGACATTCTTATTAGATATATGTGATAGTTTTGATCTAAAACAAACAGATTTCAATATCTCCAGGCCATTTCTTATTGTAATTTATCACAGTGACTGAACAAGTAAATTTCAGTCATCATAATTCGTTTCAGTCCAATAAAGAAACAACACAAATATGTTTCAATCAATTACGTTTTTATACCAAGGTGGTGTACCGTACCTTGTGCCACGTTTGATGGAACATTGACTTACATGGACAATATTGAACCTAGTATTGTAATGTAGATTGGATGTCAAATTAAGTGATGATATTGGGAAGAATTCATTATATTTATTAAAGGAAATGGAAAATAATTTGTAAGCAGTAAATAGTTCAAATAATTGGGATTTAGGCAGCAACCTTAAGAGAGGAGTATATAGCAAATAGTGCCATGTTCCCACCATCGAGTTTCACATAGTATAGTCCCCCCCTCTACTTTGGAGCGGGATTAAATAACTGAAATGGCAGGCAGCAACCTTCAGAATGGAGTACAATGTAAATGGGGGAAAAGCACAAACATCCATGGAGTTTCACAGTATATTCCTTGCCTACAAAGGAAGGGGAGACGGATTACAATTAAAATTTCAGGTCGCAACTTATTTACTACAGGACCATATAGGAACAAGAGTTGTCAGAAGGGATTAGAGTGACTTCAATGCAAAAGATTAAAAGTTATAGAAAAGTACCATCAGAAAGCTCTCATCACAAGAAAGTCACATACCTAATATGAACACCATACCACTAAACAACTAAATTCTAGAAGCAAGTTTAAAAGTTTTTTAAAAAATGCCTTCATGGCAAGGTCAAGGTTAAAATGTCTATAAATATGGTACCATCAGAAAGCTCTCATCACAAGAAAGTCACATACCAAATATGAACACCCTACCACCTAACAACTATGTTCTAGAAGCAAAGGTTAAAGTTATTAAAAAATTGTCCTCAGGGCTAGGTCAAGTTCAAAATGTCTACAAATATGGTACCATAAAAAAGCTCTCATCACAAAGTCAAATACAAAATTTGAACACCCTACCACTTAACAACTATGGTCTAGAAGCAAGGTTAAAGTTTTTAAAAAACTGCCCTCAGGGCAAGGTCAAGTTCAAAATGTCTACAAATATGGTACCATCAGAAAGCACTCATCACAAGAAAGTCACATACCAAATATGAACACCATTTAATTCTTGAAGCAAGGTCAAAGTTTTTAAAAAATAGCCCTCAGGGCAAGGTCAAGGTCAAAATGTCTACAAGTATGGTACCACTAAAAAGCTCTCATCATAAGGAAGTTACATACTAAATATGAACATCCTTCCACTAAAAGCATATCTTTTATAGGCAAGGTTACAGTTTTTTGAAAATTGCCCTTTGGGCAAGGTCAAGGTCAAAATGTCTACAAGTATGGTACCAGAAGAAAGCTCTCATCATAAGGAAGTTACATACCAAATATGAACACCCTACCACAAAAAGCCTACCTTCTAGAAGCAAGGTTAAAGTTTTTTTTTAAAATTGCCCTAAGGGCAAGGTCAAGGTCCAAATGTCCACAAGTCCACAAGTATGGTACCAGAATAAAGCTTTCATCAAAAGGAAGTCACATACCAAATATCAACATCCTCCATTCCACAAGCCAGGTTAAAGTTTTGGTGACAACGCCGATGACGCCGACGCTGGGGGTATGACAATAGCTCTCCGGACATTCGTCCCAGCGAGCTAAAAAGTACTAAATACCTTCATAGAGTTTGACAGTGTATGTCTCCTCATACTAAGGGGAAAGTTAGAATTAGTCTCTAGAAATTCGGGCAACAACCATAAGAAAGCAGAATATGCATAGGAAAAACAGGCACCAGGATTTTGGTTCAATTTCATATTAGTTGAAATAACGAGTTTGTGGTTTATGGATTGTATCAATCCCTTTCCCTTTTCCTAGTTATTTATTTTATTTAAGGCCTGGGAATAGAGAATAGTTTGTTTGTTTCAACTGAAAAAAAAAAATCATGCCATGTGCCCAATCCCTGCTCCCATTTTTATGTTTCTGTTGAATAAAACTTCTGATAATGATATGAATAAGCTTTCATTTCTAAATTCATGAAACATGTAGAAAAATCCACAGCTGAAGATTACTGAATGTTTTCCTAATGGACAAGCTGTGTGCCTGTTAGTTATTACATTCCATATTTGAAACAGCTGGCTACCTAACATTATAAAATATTTAGTAAGTACATTTAGAGGTGCTGACAAGTTTTTGCTATGACATAATGCTTTAAGAAAGTTGTATACTACAGAAAAACTTTACCATACATGTTGATTTTTTTATGTTGCTTCAAAATTGTTATTTTGCCACAATATTTGAGATTGATTGATAGATTATTCATTGTTCAAAGTGTACATTGCAATTCTTCAGCCATTGGCAGATCCACAGGAGAAAATCCCCTCCCTCACCCACTCATGTATTTATTTTTAATTTTATGTAGAATTTCGGCATACTTGACCAAAAAAAGCAAAAATAGCTGGTGCCACCTTTTTTAAGACCCATTAGAATTTCATTTTTTCCTAAGTCTGCTATTCTGTCACAATGGGACAACAGCATTATTAAGGAAACGTAATGCTACAGAAAATCTTTATTGTCACCAGAAAACTAGGATGCAGACTTGTCAAAACAAATACAGTGGCACTCTCAATTTGTAGAGTCATGCACAGCTAGGGGATGTGTTGCTTAGGACATCCTCTTTCATATCTTTGTCATTAGGCATCTGAGGCATTATAAGACTACTGCAATCCCTGTTATCTGATTCGATTAGATAACCATCTTCCCATTAAAACTGTGAGATATACAATAGTTTATTATAGATATATATTTTTTTATTTGTTCTACTAAACTAAGTTCCTAGCAACAGAAAACAGACAGCAAAAAATTAAATATCTATGCACTTAAAACAATTTCAAGGAATTGATTTAGACATACTTGATAAACATTTCAGATACTTATATAAACAGCTCAAACTTCAAATTGCATAGAAAATTCAATAAACTGCATGTGTGCATGTCAGATTAAAATTATAAAATGATTTATTGCTATTTGCATAAGATACTTAGTGTCATGACAGAAGGCTTCCCATATTTTTATGATTACATGTAGCACTAAGTGAGTGAGAAATTGAACTTGATTTTTTTTTTTCAATTTAGACTAGGATTCATTGATAACATCGAATTAGTACAAAAATATTACAAATTGTGGATTATTCGGCAAAAATATATTTTCTTAAATGTACAATCCAAATGTAATCCAACATTCATTTTGGCATTATCATAGGATTGTTGGTTTTAAAAATCAACAGAGTATGCACACAGAAATGAAAATTTTATACATTTCACTTACATATCAAATGATATCTCCTTCAGGGTACCAGTATCTGCTATAATAGTTCCAGCATCACTGTACATATCTGAATCACTTTCAATGTCCCTCGCTCGTCTTGTACCTTTCAACACAGCTACAATACATTTAAATATAATCAATTTCAAATGCATTTAAACTTTTATGTCTCCAAATACATTATATTTCCTATAATAAAAAATAACTTGGAGATAACATTATAAATAATGATAAATGATATTGCCCCTTCTACCAAATTTAAAGCTTGTTGACACTTAACACAGGTAACAGATACGTACAGGTGAAAAGAAAAAACAATATAAAATCGTCAAAGAGAAAAGATGAATGTATATGTATTATATTTCTTGATCCTTTGTCATCTAACTTCGAAAAATGTTGGAAAAAAAAACAGTTTGACATATACATGTACATATATAAAGAGGTGACAACATGTCTTAATAATGCATGTTGTACATTTGAAACCTTAGAAACATACACTTGTATAAATTACATCTATCAGAACTGATGATATGTATGTATCTTTAGTTGAGGGGTGTTCATCCAATTTCATTTATCAATCGTTATACAGTAGAACTTTGGTGGCCTGAACTGCAATAACTGGAACACCATGGATGTCTCAAAACTTTTTTTCTGGACATTTTGCTCAAATATAAACACAGTTAGACCTCGTTTAAGCTTAAACACCCCACTAGCTTGAACTGTTGTCATCAGTCCCTTTGGTGTTAAAGCTATTGAAGTCTGACTGTACCATATTATCCCTATAAGGTGCCTAGACTGTATAGAGAAAAGTTATAACCTTGGCTTTCCAGTAATTGAGAAAATTCATTTTGAATATGGAAAGACAAGAAAACATATTAACTACATACAGCAAAGTTGATAAATTTGTATGCAATAAATGTGCTTCAAATAACAACAAGGATTTGTCTTTTACAAGTAAGTTATTCTTATACATATTTATACCAGTTTGAAATATATTTACTCAAATATCCAAATTACCAATGAAAACAGTCTGAGCTAGAGGGACATTTGAGTTATCATAGGGACAACAGAAAGGAAAGGGATGTGATTTGGTTACAGGAAGTCCCGTGGAAAAACGGAAATAACCAGAAATTAGAAGTAGAACATAATATACAAAAACGCAAACAACCTGATCCACTAAAAGCTACTATTCAGAGGAAATATCACGTCCATGAAAGGATCAAGGCATCCATTGTGTTCTAGGTACTGCAGTTCTGGCCATTCAACTGAGAAGTTCAACTGCATTTGTCCAAGATGAAGAGTATTTGAACATTCTTGTGATAACTGATATATTTTTGCACAAAGATCAATAGGAAAATCCAGCCAAAAGGAATATATATAAACTTACAGAAAGTAACATATGGCGCTGTACAAAAATTACAGTAAAACACTTGTATTCTATATATGTATTAAAAATTCTGTCTGACAGACTAGCATCTTATTGGAAGAAATCACAGATAGGACTAAATTCATAAAAAAATATTAACTCCTCAATTTCAAACTGATCCAGAAAAAGTTTTACTATGTTAACCCAGTCTCAACATCTAGATTAGAATTTGTTTATAAAATGATGAAATCATCTTTTAAAGATTTTAAATATTCTCATTTCTTTCTGCTTCAATAAAACATAATTCATAAAATTCTCAATGCAGTATCAATTTTGTTATCCAGACAAATCTCAATACAAGTAAACAAGTATTATTTAACAGTCATACCTTACATAGAAATTTCAATGTACACCAACACAGACTTCTTTTCTTTTTTTATATAAATTAAGTTTCAAATTTTTGTATACCTAACATCAATTTAACAGTAGATACAGTTTTTTTGTTATACAGGGTGTCATATTCCTTTTGGCAATTTTAAAATTCTAACTTGATAATAATCAGATAATTACCAGGTAGTCTAAAAAGGGTTCTACATTCTTGGGGAGTATCTTTTAACAATCAATCTCAGTGATGTCAAAGCTAGCCATTCACAAATTCTATCCCAGTATTTAACACTACAGGATAGAAGACATTGGGAAAGCCTTCCAGGGAAAGACTATTAACACCATGTTAAAATGGAATAAAAGAGGGAAATGTAAGAATATAGACCTTGTTGTTAAAATTACAGGTATTCTACAGGTAACTGAAGCCACAGGAATTAGAGATAATCAATATGATTAA
Source organism: Modiolus philippinarum (assembly GCA_002080025.1). Classification (NCBI taxonomy): domain Eukaryota; kingdom Metazoa; phylum Mollusca; class Bivalvia; order Mytilida; family Modiolidae; genus Modiolus; species Modiolus philippinarum. The sequence goes on from MJUU01041475.1 coordinate 163,803, forward strand.
GTGAAGATAAAGAAAATAATACAACACTCAATCTTTAAGTAATACCTGTATTTGTGAAATTTGATGTGGGGGTAATTTCCATTTAATTCCTATTTCATTCTACACAAAAGTTTGAAATCCTAACAACTTCTTTAAATGGCTAAAATCACAATTCCATCTGAATCAAAATTGTCTGACATTTATAATTATCAGTAAAAATATTGCAACATGATGTCCACTGGTCCCTAAATAAATATCCGAGTTCTCTACATGTCAGTGTTTTCCATCTTAGCGAAGAAATACAAATGTACATCGAAACAAAGGCATAAAATGGATCAACAACCAAGCAGAAAGGGATCATAACATTTTAAGGCAAAAGAAATCTTTATACATTACTGTTAAACAACAGATTTAACAAATACCCATCACCCACTTTCAAATATTCTACAATTACATTGGCAAACATATACTGAGGCAACAGGCAAAGAGGAAATTTTGGCATGTAAACAGATTAAAATTCCAAAACTAATGGCAATATAGTGGCAACTAAAACACAGATTACAGCACAAAGACAATATATGTTGACCACGAAAAAAAAAAACAAACAAACAAATACCTCATGCAATTGTTGTAAGGAAGGAAAACTGAGGCAATACAAAAGTTAACACAGACAACAGAACAAAATCTAAACCACGAAAAAACTCATACATTTGTCTTTCTGAAGTAAAATTGCCTTCAGCTCTTGATGTTTTTTTGTTTGTACATGCAGTCAACCTACCTGCTTGGTAATGTACATGCAGTCAACCTACCTGCTTGGTAATGTACATGCAGTCAACCTACCTGCTTGGTAATGTACATGCAGTCAACCTACCTNACAATGTGTAGTTTGCTGAAAAATTATCAAAAATCAAAATCCAAGTAGTATGCACATCTTTGATATGTGCACAATCAACCTGCAAAATAAAAACTTCCTAGCTTAAAAACTGTAGGAGGAGCTATCCGGACAAATGGTGTAGCCTATATGCAATATAATGCATAAAAATGACAAAGTTCAACAATGTTTAGTTTGCTGAAAAATTATCTAAAATCAAAATCCAAGTAGTATGCACATCTTTGATATGTGCACAATCAACCTGCAAAATAATAACTTCCTAGCTTAAAAACTGCAGGAGGAGTTATCCGGACAAATGGTGTACCCTATATGCAATATAATGCATAAAAATGACAAAGTTCAACAATGTGTAGTTTGGTGAAAAATTATCAAAAATCAAAATCCAAGTAGTATGCACATCTTTAATATGTGCACAATCAACCTGCAAAATAAAAACTTCCTAGCTTAAAAACTGTAGGAGGAGTTATCCGGACAAATAGTGTACCCACTTGATGACTGATGGACGGACGGACTGACGGACCAGTCAAAAACTATATACCCTCCGCAACTTCGTTGCGTGGGGTATAACTAAAACACAGATTACAGCACAAAGACAATATATGTTGACCATGAAAAAAAAAACAAACAAACAAATACCTCATGCAATTGTTGTAAGGAAGGAAAACTGAGGCAATACAAAAGTTAACACAGACAACAGAACAAAGACAGAACTGGATATATAAACCACGAAAAAACTCATGCATTTGTCTTTCTGAAGTAAAATTGCCTTCCGCTCTTGATGTTTTTTTGTTTGTACATGCAGTCAACCTACCTGCTTGGTAATGTACATGCAGTTAACCTACCTGCTTGGTAATGTACATGCAGTCAACCTACCTGCTTGCTAATGTACATGCAGTCAACCTACCTGCTTGATAATGTACATGCAGTCAACCTACCTGCTTGGTAATGTACATGCAGTCAACCTACCTGCTTGGTAATGTACATGCAGTCAACCTACCTGCTTGGTAATGTTTAAATGTATCAGCGTAAGCTTGATCTAAATCTTTGACTTTATGTTCAATTTGTTTTTCCATCCACTCTGTGGGAGAATTCATTGTTACAGTACCCCTCTCTGAATCTGTATCTGGTACATAACCTATAATTATATAATGTCAAAGTTAAACACATGAACATAGCATGAACAATGGAAAAATTTATGTACCCCATAAAAGCATAAAAATAAACCAGAGGCTCAATGCATCACTTAACGGCCTGCTAAAGTAAAATATTGAAAACATCTGATCATTTTTATGCCTGATGTTCAATACTAAGGTGACTTTTGGTATACATGGGTTTAACACAATTGTCACTCAGTAGTTTAGTTTTCCAGATAAAGCAGTTGTCAGGTTTTGTGTGACGTCTATTAAAAGTATGTTAAGCATTTAAAGTTTTCCAGATCATGGCATCTCATCAATGATGTGTTTTTTTACTAAAGAACCAAATGCCTTTTGTACACTCTGGTTTGACAATGCAATAATATTACAACCGCAGAATCTTGTGCCCTGAACTGCTTATCAATAAAATGTCACAGTCAGTTGCTTTACACATTTGGTCAATGGTTTTAGAGAAGACTGTTGTTGATTGATTGATTGATTCATTCATTCATTCATTCATACATCTTAAATAGTGCTCTGCATAACAAACCTTAGACAAACTTCAAAATGTAATGTTTAAAACATCCAGTTTGGCAGTTCGTTGCCGGTTGGTAGGATGGATGGAATACAACATGATAATAAAATGAAATGGATTGGCAATCATTGTAGAAAAGACATAGGTACATGTACCTTTCAACTTAAAGGAAAAAATAGGATCATGCCAGTGATATGATTTTGGTTGGATGCCAAATACCAGTACATGTATAACTATGTATGTGTATGAATGAAGCACACTTATTTAAAAGCTACATGATGAATCTGCACTTCTGTAGCCCTAGGCACCATATGAAAACGGGGTTCTGAACAATAACTTAAACCCTTCAATCTGAACAAAAAATATATATTTGTGGAGCCAAAACCAAAATCAATAATACCTGTTCTGGATATCCTCTGCATGTATCTCACTAAAAACAACATTTCAATTGATTCAATTAAATTATTTTTTTTAATTAGAAGAGGTTATGTTACTCTCTGTGTTGAAGAAAGTATGGGGGCCCCTAAATGGATTGCTTTGGGTCGTACTAACCTGGAAATCAGATGTTGTCTCCATGTTCCTCACTGTGTTGAAGAATGTATGGTGGCCCCTAAATGGTTTGTTTAGGGTCGTACTAACCTGGAGATGGGATGTCGTCTCCATGTTACTCACTGTGTTGAAGAATGTACAGCGACCCCTAAATGGTTTGTTTTGGGTCATACTAACCTAGAGATGGGATGTTGTCTCCATGTTCCTCACTGTGGTGAAGAATGTACAGCGACCCCTAAATGATTTGTTTAAGGTCGTACTAACCTGAAGATGGGATGTCGTCTCCATGTTACTCACTGTGTTGAAGAATGTACAGCGACCCCTAAATGGTTTGTTTTCGGTCGACTAACCTGGAGATTGGATGTTGTCTCCATGTTACTCATTGTGTTGAAGAATGTATGGCGGCCCCTAAATGGTTTGTTTAGGGTCGTACTAACCTGGAGATGGGATGTTGTCTCCATGTTCCTCACTGTGTTGAAGAATGTATGGTGGCCCCTAAATGGTTTGTTTAGGGTCATACTAACTTGGAGATGGGATGTTGTCTCCATGTTCCTCACTGTGGTGAAGAATGTACAGCGACCCCTAAATGATTTGTTTAAGGTCGTACTAACCTGGAGATGGGATGTTGTCTCCATGTTACTCACTGTGTTGAAGAATGTACAGCGACCCCTAAATGGTTTGTTTTCGGTCGTACTAACCTGGAGATGGGATGTTGTCTCCATGTTCCTCACTGTGTTGAAGAATGTATGGCGGCCCCTAAATGGTTTGTTTTGGGTCGTACTAACTTGGAAATGGGATGTTGTCTCCATGTTCCTCACTGTGTTGAAGAATGTACAGCGACCCCTAAATGGTTTGTTTAGGGTCGTACTAACCTGGAGATGGGATGTCGTCTCCTTGACATTTACTCCATTTCCTTCCTTTTTCATAAAGGTATTTTAGAGTAAATCACAACAGACAACCTTTATATTAAAATTCATAAATATCCCCAAAATAAAATATTTTGGCACACATAAAAAATTTTTTTTGGTAAAAGCTAGTTAAGTTGATCATCCATTTTAATATCAGTCATTTCAAACAATTTGCTTTGCAGCAAATACCTGAAATTTGGCAACACCAACAATACTACACGAATGTTTTACATATTTTTCAGATCAGCATGAAGCAGTTAAAACCTTGATTTATTCCATAGTAATTGCCATCATTTAGTTTTTTGCTGCAGATCTTTTCAACACTAAGTCATCGGTGTTTAATTAAAACACTTCAAACGATTCTATAAAAAATATATTTTTAGATTTATTAAGACAGTAATTAGCAGACAGGTAGATTTTTCTGGTATTCAGCAGTTTGATTGCCAACACTGTTAATGCATCTACAATGAACTGCTGTCTTCTGTGTTACATTCTAGAAATACCTTACACATGCAAGCATCTAGTAAATTTGTACTAAATTAATTGTTTTATATCAGATTAAAAAGAAATTCAGCATTTTCCCAATTTTTTGGCTTAAACTATTGAGCAAGCCTAGGGATCTAAAGGGTTAAGAAATTCTTTGAACTGGTGTTTGATAAATTCTTTTCCAATTTTTACAAGTGTCTGATAAATATAAACATAGGTAATCAACGATTACAAAGTTCGCCTCGTTATGGCACATGGACACAGAAACCCAATTTCGCCAGGGTGCTCATTTACCATCCCTTATACAAAGGCTAAATGATCTTACCATGTACAGTTATGCACACCTGAATTCCGACATAAACAGAAAAGTGACCTAATTTTGCCTGGATGCTGACCTACTGCCAAAGATGCATGCACATGCAAGGTAAGATGATCCTACCATGTACAGTTACTTAAATCTGAACTCGGACGCAAACTTGAATGTAAG